>VZTE01003864.1:891587-907051 GCA_013397775.1 Eulacestoma nigropectus | reverse complement strand
TATATATATATATATATATCTTGAAATATGTATCAGACATAAATAATATTCCAGTGCCTGGATTCTCTAGTTCAAAGATGAAGACTTACAGTGCTTCAACCAGGTCAGAAAGTAGCCAAAATCAATTACTGGTGCTATGAAGAAAGAAGAAAAACACTTTTTGCCTGTAGAATTTCTGAGTTCAGATAGGATGGCTAAATTAAGCTCTGTGTGCATAAAAAGAGCTGCTAACTGGCCACAGTAAACCAATAATTAAATATGGCAGAAATTACTTTTGTATCACTTTGTAATGCCAGAAGAAATCATAAGAGTGACCCATTACGTACAAGGTAGCATATAGTATCAAAGCTCTGCAAAACTAACCAAATTTTTATGTCGGTTTGTTCATTTGTTTGTTTGTTTGTTTTTTCTAGTTATTCATGTTAATTAAATAGCTGTTTGAGGGATTTTTGGTTACAATACACTGGTAACCAAACTCTATGTGGTTGTTTTAGCAGATTTTACTCAGTCAACAGTAAAAATTATCTACAGGCAGGCCTCATACATTTTTTATAAAAAAGAAAAAACACAAACTGAAAGTAGTCAAACCTAAAACATTACAATGTCGGACTGCCATGGCAGTAACTGTGTCATTTAAAAAGTAATATAACTTGTGTGTCCTAGCCTCAATTTTTTTTGTGCTCATTTGCTTGTTCTTGATGGTGAGGCGCGTGAAAGGGCTATGATAAGTTAAAAAGAAATTTTGCTTCGGTATCATGGAATGAATCAGGGGTTTGATTAAAAAACTCGAATTAACAAAAGAACTTAGAGGAGTCTTTCAGTTTTGTGGTAACATCTGCTTATTTTATTGCCTAGTTCAAAAAGTACAGATAGCTGTTCAGCCAGTTAACTTGACTCTTCCCTTGATGTATTAAAAGCTACCAATAGTCCACCAGGACAGAAGTTGTTGCTTTCACTCAGCTAGCTGTGCATAGGTAAAGAGAATGGTGAATACAGGAGGAAACTGCCCTTAGGTACAGCTGGGATAGAGATCTGAGCAACCTGGTCTAGTGAAAGGAGTCCCTGCTAATGGCAGAGGGGTTGGAAATAGAGGATGCCTAAGGCCCCTTCCAATCCAAACCATTCCATGATATTACGATTCTATGTAAAATTTGGAAAAGATTTGTTGTATGACCTAGAGCTATTCTTTGGGCCCATCCACAAAGGACAGTGTTTTATGTCTTCTAGAAGTAAGAGACAGGATTGGTGCTTAATAAACATTGTGGCCTCCTTGCACTTAAGTAGGCACTGATGATTCCCTCATGTGTTATTTTATATAGTAACTCATTTACGTGAAATGTGGGAATATATGAAAATCCCTCAAAAACGAAAACTGCAGCTTTTCTTAGCTAGTTTGAATTAGTGAAACTGACTATACAAGAATGATGCAATACAGATTAAAGGCCAGTCTGTATCAGGGTGCCTTCAGGGTTTTTTCTAGAAGCATAGAACGTTATGATTGGTTTTCATTAATTTTTTTTTCTTTGGTGTTTACTAGAAAATACACTTTGCATTCTGTTTCCTTCACACAAAATGTTTGAGTAATCTTCTCATACTTCTCTGTATGTTTCTCTCTCACTGATGGATCTTCTTTAGTTCATTTATACCCAAAAGTTTCTCCAGGATATTAGCCAAAGACTGTATAACTTAGTGGGAAATGTTCTTTGCCACTGTATCTTCAAAGGATCAGTTTAATAAAATCCTGTATCCATTAAATTTCTTATAACTACCATATCAGCATATTTTACCAGTAATTGAAAGTAGTAAGGCAAATATGAGGATTCACACCTCTAGGCCTTCTAATATAGATTTCTCTTGACGTAACTAACAGAGTTGACAGTATCCATACTTATTATGTGAATAAATATCAATTACAATAGCTGTATTCCTACCTAATTGCTAGAAATATATCTTATATATACATAGGTATATGTATACATATGTATATACATATGCAGAGATATTTTTAAAAATACAAATAACCTGAAGTATTTGATTTTGAACTTCTCCTGTGTGCCAGTTACTTTACATAATATACATTTTTTTCCAGGTTACATATTTACTCAGTCATCAGAGAGACTGAAATGTAGGCAAACAAAGTAGAACGTGTTTTGAAAACTAAGTTATTTATGGCAGTGGAATAATTTACCAAGCCCTTGTAGTTCTAGCATAAGGTATGTACATTATCAACTGTGACAACAGAGAATTTACAAGAAAATATGAAACATATATATCTAAATATATCTATATATATCTGTACACACAATACACTTTGTTAAATGAGGGGTTAAATATGAGGAAATCTATTCACTTGCAATTAAAAGTTGGCAAAGCACTATAAAAAGTAACATATTTTTTAGTACACAAAGAAGATAGGCCAGAAAAGAAAAATTTAAAATTTTTGATTTTGAAAACCCTGATTTTGAAATCATTAGGTTGTTTTTGGATGGACATTAACCCTCTGATTCCGTAACTCCTCACTAACACTGAAATCAATAAGATTGCTCTCTGGCTCTTTGTTCTTGTCTTCTGATAGTGTTGCCTTCCGAAATAGTATTGGAACTGATACACAGCCGCAGAGCCAGCTCTGAGTAGGCACATTTGTCTTTGTATATTAAATACTTGCTGACATCAATATATATATGTAATCTTTTTCAGAATACAGAAATATTGACAATATATTTAAATCTATAGATTTATATTAGATTAACATAATCTAGTTTGTATTTTCTAGGGCATGTCATTTGCTTAGATATTAATAGTTTTGAAATAACAAAAGCATTACTGCATCACAAAACGAACAAGAAAATAAATGCAAATCTTGATTGTCTATGCAAATACTAATCTCACATTCTGTTTTCACATTTGAATTGAGATGTGTAGATTTGCTTTTGAATTGAAATGCTATTGATGCCCTCCTGTGCTTATCAGCTCAGGATAGAGAAGTTGCCTCTGCTCCCATGCTCTTACAATTCGCAAAGAGATTGTTGTCTTAAATGTTGGAGTTTTTTCCTAGAAAAGAGACAGCTCATTAGAACTCATTACCAGTCAGCAGCTGTCACAGAGCATGGATTTCAAACTTGTGGCAATACATCGCTTCACAAAGGCTTTCTCCAAAAAATGGGGACACAATTTATTTCATCATTAACCTCACATGACATTATATGGGGCTGCATTTACACATTTTGCTCTGCTTAAGAACATTTCAAAATTCAGTAGTGTAAACTTGTGTTATGGCATTTATTCCTTTTAACACATTATTTCTGCCATTGAGAAACTGTAAACCAAAAAACGAAGTGAAAAGCGAAATATTTCATCACCAAATTCTGTCACAAAAACAGAAGGAAAATATTTAATTTCATTCTCCTGACAGTCTTTTTTGCAAGGAAAGAGGGATTCCAGGGAATTCACTGCTTTAATCAGTGGAAGAAATGAACTTAAGCTAGAGAAGGTTGACCAGAAAACTCCCATCTATATCATCAGGCATTGTGAGGTTAGTGTGCTATATTGAGGAACAAAGATGTCTAGGGAATACTAGCAATGCAACTTCAGATTTAGTAACATTAATTTAAGATTTCTGAACAAGTGTATTCCAAAGGTCTTACTTCTGAAAAGTATTTTACAACCCTTACATTAAAATTAGAAAAAAAATAGGATTGTTATTTGCAGACCTAGAAACAAAATAAAATGATCTTATTATTTGAACAATTCTTTCATCTGTTAGAAAATATAAAATGAAGGATTCTACACAGTGTTGCAGGTCTAAGTGTTAAAAACCGCAGAAACTACCCATGCTGTCATATCAAATATTTTGCATCCTTAAGCAGAAACTTGAGTTAGAGAGCAATAACCAGCATTTTCCTGTTGACAATGCACTTATTAAAATCTGAAGGCTCAAAGGTGCCTACAGCAGTCTATAGGTTCAATAAGAAAATAAAAAGAATGTGCAGTTTCTCATGCAGTTTAAGTCAGTATTTTCTAAAAAAGAGGAGACAGAAATGGCCTGATTTATAACATCTTATGACATTGATGACACTTTTCTGCATTTCTTTGATCCTTAAGGTCAGTCTTTCTTTGTTTTGGTGGGGTTTTTGTTTGTTTACAAAGCATTTTACAGTGCTGTTTTGTGTTTCTGCTTGATATAAAACAGATAGGTGTGCCAAATTACTGTCTTCCAAAGCAGAAAGGTGATCTGTTCTTTTGTTGACTATTTTGACTTTTAAACAAATGTTTTCTCATTTTACCATCTGCCACTTGCAGAATATTTAAAGTGTGTAAATAAAGAAATCTATTAAATATTTTATACAAAGGAAAAATCCCAATAACTATCATGCATGACTGTCAAAACCTAGGATAAAAGAAAATCATATGAAACATTAAAGAAAGATGGGTTGTTAAAGCACTTTTTAAGGTCTGAATAAGCACATTTGGATATTTTAAGAACAAAAGAATGTTAACTGCTTTGACAATTGAAAATTGCCCTTGGGTTAAAAACAAAACAAAATTCCCCCTGGAGTTTCTTTAATTTGCCTGAACAGCTTATTTGTTAAACTAATCAAAAACATGACTCAAATAAAATATGTATGAAAGCAATCACAGTAAGTTCCTAAAATTTGTGATGCACGCCTGTCGTATTAACCTAATCATAGCAACAGCAAGGATTATTTGTGCTTAAGTAAGGTTACATACAGGAATACCTGCTTTTCATCTCTTTTCCTCTATGATCCTGTACCTAGGACCCGTGACAGATCCTGTACCAGCCATGCACACCCAGAGGCTTTGGTCTCAAGCAGATTTCCAGAGTAGATTTCCAGTGGGCTGGCACTGACAGGCCTTGCAGCTGGAATGAACTGCCGCTACCCGTGGAGACATGCTGCCTTCCTGAGCTGCACCTGTAGAAGCCAAGCACCGCAGGATGAAATCTGAAATGCGGATATTTTGCTCTGGGAATCAGCATGGTGGAATGCTTCATACCAAGGCAATTCGTAATGGTTTTGTATTTCCACTAGTTACTGTAGACTGTGTAGCCAAAGGAAAGAGCAAGACATCTCCAAAAGTTGATTCAGCTCCCTTGCAGATGACTCCCAATACACCAATAAAGCTAGATAAGAAGACTCTTCCCCTGAACACCAGCATAATTAAAGTGAAGATAAGGAGCATGGGAATACGCCACAATTACTTATTTTCTACATTTTCAAAGAAACTAATGAATCACGTTAGTTTATATGACGATTTTGGTCCTGTGGTAGGTGTTTGGAATGTTCTGTGTACATTGGCCAGACAGAGGACTTAGGGAGACAGACATTTAGCTTTTGAATCCTTGACAAACTACATAGGACAACTTGAAACCATGAATATTAAGTCTAAGCCATAAGCTGAGATAGGCAGAGTGCATTGGCCTCTGCCAATATGCATTTATGTCATTTCTAGGAACTCTAAAAGTAAAAATAATGACATCTGCAGAGTTCAAGTCCTTCCACAATGAAGTGGCCTTGAGATCACAACTTAGGCAGGTTAAATCCTTTCCTGATACCTCGATTCATGTCAAATGCCAAAGATCACAAAGGCAATCCGTGTCAGAGAAAGGATTTGAACCAACACCTCAACTCCTGAGCTAATATTTAAAATACTCTACAAATCAGTCTTTTTGACAGTTCACTATGTGAGAAAGTAATTTTTTTCTAGGTGAAACCTGTTCCAGATGTTTTGCATTTGTAACCATGCTTGAGGAAGAATTATGAAAGCAGTTGTTTGGCTCCCATATTAGAATTAACGATGAAATACTTCCCATTTATGAGTGTCTGGACCTAGTATTTATACACAGTTTTCACTTTCTAGAGTCAGATTCATGCCTATTTTTACCCCAGCTGCCCTTGATAAAAATCATGTTGCTTAGGCATTGATACAAAAGACTTTTTCACTCGTAACAAAAATGTCTGAAACTTCATTTCTTTAAGGCCAGAACTTAGTTACTGCTAATATACTAAGCAATTTCCTGCTGAATTTTTTCAAAATGTGGGAATGTTTTCAAATTTGTGGGAATAAGCTCAAAACATTGGATTGAAAATACAAGGGAGCATAAACAAAGTGGAAAACAGATTTTTAAACATTTCCTTCAAAGTATATGGTGTAAGCCTAAGTAAAACAGTGCAACGGGCCTCAGCAGAGGTTGAATAATGTTGGGGATGTGAACTCAAAAATTGTTCGTTTCTGTACCCTCTGCCATTAGTATTGTGGCTGTTACTGTTCCTTTTCTTATCTCATTACTATTTTCAGTAACTTGCTCTTATCTCAGCTTATAATCTTTACCTTTTGTGCTTCCAATTTTCCTTTCCAGTCTGCACAGGGAGAGAGAAGGACAGGGGGAGGAGGAAGTGAGCAAGCAGCACATGGTTGGGAATTTTTTAGTGGGAACACCAAATTGGGTAATGTCATTCCTAAACCATGACCATACATAGGCGAATTTAATGTGATTTTAAATTTAATATCAATATATTAATTATAATATAAGGTGTGATAATACTTTTTGTGATAATTGTGTCTTGGAGTTAGTTTTTATTAAGTATTATTCAATAGTTTTACATTGTGTAAATAAAGGGTATCTTTGTCAGCTTTATCACAATTTATGATTTCTTTAAAGATATTATGAAGTTTATTAATCTTTTTTTCAAAATGATAATCACATATCTCTAATAGGACCTCTGATAGGATGAAAACAATAGTCTTTACTTTGAAGTAGAGACAACTGAGAAGGATAATGAAATCTTGGAAGGCAGGGGAATAACAATACTATTTTTTACAATAAGCAAATCTATTTGGTCATAGTGAAGAACCAAAAATAATGATAAGAGAATATAATGATTTTCTAAAAACAATTACCAAAAGTTCACTGCAACAAAATGTTATTCTCTGAATTTTCAAAAAACGTGACACTTGTTAAATGAAATTTACAGTATTGTATAAAAAAAAAAAAACCAACGAAACCAGGAAGCAAAGATGAAAACCTAATTTTTATTAAAAAATAAATCTATCTTTCATAAAATATATGTACAAAATAAAAGTTAAAGTGGCTAATAATACTGATTCTGTTTTTGTCTAAAGCAACTTTCTTTAAAAATCATTCATGTTTCTACTCCTGTTCATACAGTGAGTAAATTGCTTCACAAAATACATAAATAAATAATATCCCTTATTACATAGCCCTGGTTCTGACTGAAATCTCTGACTGCTTTGTCATGCTGCAGTAGTAACATCTCTGTCTTATCAGTTATTCCTGAAACTGTTAAAGAAGAGGTTATATATCACAAAGTTTTTCCTTGGTCTGTCTGTGGAAGTAAATTTTAATCTTTAAATATAGAGTAGTTGAAAGCTATATGACTAAGCAAAGGAGTGTGCAAAGCAGGAAATTAGCCCTGTATGAGAAAAAAAAAAGGTAGACAACACTTACAGAACGATAAATTAAAGTAAATTGAAATAAATTCCTTAAAGTAAATTGCTTTGCAAAATATTAATAAAGACAAAGAAATTATGATTTATGCTAATAACATTAAGTGCTTGATTTATTTTTCAGGCTATTTCAAAAGAAAGCACTAGACACCAGCTTATCATGGTGTTCTTGATAGAAAATTTCACTGCCATGGATGGATTCTCAAAGTGCTGTTACAGATAAGCATTTTCTCATTCTGTGCAATACATTTACAATTAAAGATCGTAAACTACTTGTGTGCATTCTGACAACTACTCAAGCTTTGGAAAAATACCAACTTGGCTGTGGAATTGAGCTTATTTGACTATAGAAAGTAGCAATATGCCTGCAATTTTCACACTACTGTTCATGTCTTTTTATATGGAGCTCCAGCTGTCTCAATGGGAAAAATAAGGGCTGTAATTCATTGTAAGGGGAAAAAACATCAGACACACTTCTAGTTATTGAGAAGTGTGTTTTGTAACATTTGGATGCTCTTCTGCTGCATCTTTTCCTTTCTCTTTGCAGAAACCTCATAAGCAGGGGCTGATTTTTTAAATTTATTTAAATTTCTGCCAAATAGTCCAGAGTCCATTGGACTCTTGAAGATATCTATGGCACATCCTTCAAGTGATAAGCTGAAATTTTTAATTATTTCTGACTTGGGTGTTTTTTCTTTTAAATTAGCCTGACTACAAATTTGCTCATTTGTTTATTTCTTTTAGGCAAAACTTTTCATTCAATGGTCCCAGAAGCTGGCGCATAAAAAAAAAATCATACGGCATCAGCTGAAAAGATAAACATAATAATTTTTTAAAGCAAATAATCACTACTACCTCTGCCACCACACCACTCCCTCTCCACAAAAAAAATCCCAAACCAACAAAAAACCACCACAGCCTCTCCGAGAGAAAACAGGGAATGGCTTTTTTTTTTAAGACTTTTTGAAAAATACTTCTTTTGGGGACGAGCTACAATTTATGTAGTGTTCTTTATCAGTAGATCTCAACCTTTCTTGGAAATATCTATTTTACAACAAAGGAACTCAGGTACAATAATGTGACCCTTATCGCCTAGGGTCAAAAGTCCTGTTCAGCAGGACGTCAAAACTTAAATCCTTTTCGAAGACAAATCATTGACTAAGACCTGCAGAATCCAGGATTAACCTGTGTGTTCTTTTTGTTTGTGAGGCAGAAAGTGTTAGTGGCTAGAATCAAGTATCAGTTTCAGCTTTCCTAACTGTTGTTAAAGAAAGAGAAAAATTGTTAACAATGTGTTTTTAAGAGTCTGGTTGGTTAACTACATTCTGTACTTCTAAATAGTTCCTTCTGATGACTTGGACTGTTAGTTGTGAAATACTGTTCTTGAGGGACTTCACACACAAAAAATGGTACAAGTAAATTGAAGATATTCTTGTACTGTTATGGCATACAATACTCAGGTCCTAAGTCTTTACCTAGACTTAGTGTTGGACTTAAGAGTCTCCAGTTTCTTAATGACTGTTTTGTGGGGGTTTTATTACTTTTTGCTGACGTTAAACTTCTCTGTATGAGCAATAAGATGGGGAAGCTGCCTTCTAATCCAAACTCCAAATGGTGTAGGCAGCAATATTTTTTAAGCACTTGCAATGCTAGTTTATAAGTTCATGACGATTTTGTGATGTTAATGGTCAAGAAAGTTGCTTACTAGTCCCATGTGCATCCAATACTCTGTTGTGAAATTCCATGCAAGGATTGCGGATTCTTTTCAGATTAAAACAAATTCTTATTTTATTTCTGAAAATAGTAAATTAAGGATAGAATTGATTTTCATCCTCAGAAAATGTGATGTTGTGTCTCTATTTGATTAAGTTTTTACTAAAGACCTATTTAAATTGTGTGATCAGGATAGATAAAGATTAAACCTCTTTATTTTAAAATATTTTTGTTTGTGTTCTGCAATTTTATACCCCTTCTCAAAGCCTTCATTTTGCCACTTCTACTTGATCTAGTTATTAGAAGCTCAGATTTAGCAAAAAGGGAACAATCAATAAATTAATAGGATTAATAAATATGAAAATATTGTTGTTGCATAATGAAACCAGAGCCTTGAATAAACATTGTAAAAAAAAAAATGTCTAGATTAAGTTTATGATTTCAATGGATAGTTTTGTACATTACAGCTTGAGGACAAAGGAGTTCAGATAATAATTGAGGAAATTTGACAAGGTCATACAGAATGTAGGAACCCACAAATGCAGCTGTTACCAGGGAAATGCCTGGCTATTTATTTTCCAGGCAAACTGATGGAATTAAGATGTAGATTAAAGTCATTTTAGCTAAATGGCTTTCAGTGGAATTGCACTGATCGTCACCACAGGGAACTTCACATGACAGAAGACTGTGTATTCCCATTCTCTGCTCCTGTTCCTCTTCAAGTTAGTGGATATTTAACCTATGAAGTCCTTTGTTGCAAGATAAATATGTGATATTAATCAATGGCATTTGCATCAGAGAGGTGTATTACATGATTTGTTTATGCAAATAGCACAAGAAGTGAACACTCCAAGGGCAAACAGTAAGTGATGTTTGATTGGAGCTATTTAGACCAAAGTGAAATGCTGTTTAATAAAATAATGCCATGTGACTTTTAGCACTAGATTAATCAAAAAGGTTAATGTGTCATTTAAGCAGAAAGAAGGAACAAATAGCATTTCTATTTACTGTTTATGAATAGGAATAGTATTTCTGCTGTTATACTTCAAAATAAAATTACAAATAATTGTTGATGATCTTTTGAAAATGGCCAGATACCTAATGAATGCATTCAGAGAATCATTCCATAGCAGTAAGCTACTATTACTAAAGGCCAGTGAAAATAAATGTATCTTCACATGAAGAATTACTTACTTCTCTGATTTCGTACAGAAATGCTGATACAAGCAAAGGGAAAATTTAATAATTCACTGACTAATAAATATAATCCTGAGGGAAAAGCCTGATTTTCTTGAAATGTGCCAGATAACTTTTACTGTCTTTCTTAGCAGGGAGAGCATGGAAGGTTTATCTCTTTAGTTTCCTTCTCATTTCCTCTGAGGTTCTGTCTTCTGCTAGACCCCTGAACAGACATTTCCTTTGTCATTTTTACATGCATCTTTGCATTAAGTCAGATGAAGTTTAGAACAATTTGAATCTTATTTGTTATCATCAATAATAACTGTCTTCTAGTTTAGGTGACCAGTCACATGGCAGTGTAATTACAAGTAAAATTATCCTGGTATTTGTCATGGCATACAGTAATACATAGAGTTATTTCACTCCAGAAGCTCAGAAAATTACCTGTTCCCTGCTCCTCGCTGATTCCATCTTGCACTGCTTTTGCACCCATTCAGCTGGCAAAGGTCAGGCATTCTTTTGCATCCCTACCTCAGACACAATGATCAATAAGGTTAGTGACCGTGTAAATACGATAATTATATCAATTTGTTTCATTTTCACACCTAAAGGGAATAGTTGTTACACAAAAGCTTCTTCCTCAGACTTGCCAAGTGTTTTGATTCCCAAGAAAAAAAAGAGTTATCCATTCTTCTGCCTCTAAGTTCCTTACAATCACTAGCATTCTGCTAATTGCTATTTGTAGGACTCTTCTACTGTAGAATAGTAGCAATGGAGAAAATAGTAACTTGTGCTTCTGTTCTTAGACATTACTTGACCGAAATAAACTCTGAAGAAATGGCAGTGTTGAAAAATTCATTATTAACATAAGGATATTTATTTCCTCATTTTCAATGATTGAGTCTTACTGCTTTACACTGCTTGACCATGCAAATCAGTTGTAGTTTAAATCAAGTCAGATAGTCACAGCCATTTTGCCTCAAGGAACTCCACAACAGAGAGAGCATTCTGTGAAAACTTACCTATTGTGCATAATCAAGAAACATAGCTACTTAGTAACATAAGATTTGCCATCTTGGAATAGATCCATATTTTGTTAAATTACTTGTCCTGTAGTCAACGCCAGACTTTTTACAAGTGTGACAACTTAAAAAGTGTCCTTGCACAGGTAGGAACTCAGACTGATGAGAAGCTCTGAGAGAATTGTTCCCAGATATTCACATTGGGTCCCACTGATGGAGAATTATCACCTCCATAGTACAGGCAGCATAGGATGGAAAAGGTGTTTGTGCTGTAGGTGCTCTGAATTGAAACAGCTAAAGTAGGGACTGATGTCTTCTTTCCTGCTACCTCAAAGCAAAATTGAATGTAGTGCTATGTGCTGCCATCAGTTACTGAAGAAACATCCTTCATATCCCTAAACTTCTATTACAGGGGAACAAACACTCTCAGGTGGTTTAAATGTCTGATTTGTCTACCCTGGGATTTGCAGTGCACTGCTGCAATGCACTGAGACTGGTGTTCTTTATGATCCCAGTGAAAAGATCACTCGGATTCTGTAAGATACTGCTTAAAATACCATTCATTGGAGCTAACACCGTAGGGAAAAAGAGAATAATATAGATAATCTTACATGCCTTCAGATGTAGGGAACAGTTGTATATCATTAGAAAGACCTCTTGTCAGGGAACAGCACATAATGTAGATCCCATCTGTTTGATGGCATTTTGGTCTTTAGAGCTCTTATAGGATATTCTTAGAAAAGAACAATACTATTAATCATTTCTAGTGTCAAACAAAAAGATGTTCACATGAGAACAGACTGCTTCACTCTAAGACAAATACAAGCACACACAGGTGGTGTTATTGCTGATGCAAATGGCAGCTGCCTACAGGCTCCTTCATTATCAGTAGCAGCTACGTGTACCCTGCAGCCAAGGGATGTGCACAGTTCAACACAACACTGAAGGAAAGCATCATAACACATCTTTACACAGCAAAGGCCTGCACCTTCTCAGGCAAACTCTTACATGGAGCATTAATTCTTCAGTGGATGATGGTCTTCCTGATAGTCGCTACTGGGTTACCTAAAACACTTCTACCATTAGCTGCTGTGCTTGCCATTCATGACATCAACATTTAAAATGCTCAGATGGCAGATAGTGTTTTGTGCCTGCATCTCAGTCTCCTCAACCAGTTTTTCAGCATATTCCAGCTGTATTTCACCATGAAGATAACATCCTCCACCAACGAGAGTATATTGCAATGAACTGAACTGAAAACAAAAACATGGGCAGACTTTACCCATTCTTTCTGCCTACTGCTGTAAAATTCCTACAGGCAGATAATAGTCCTGTCTGCCACACATACAGGAATAAAATTTGCCTCTTCCCTTGTCTTCATTAGTCTCAATTCTAATAACTGCCCAATACTCTGCAGCTCAAAGCCTCATGACTCCTCCACATTCACTATGGTAGCCAGGTAACTCTTTTCATTTGGACACAATTCTTTGGCAGCAATCTAATTTTAATTATGTATTGTGATAAAATTTGCCCTTCTTATTGAATCAGACAGTCTTAATTTCTTGTCGTCATGGTATGTTATCGGGATGACAACAGTTTTAAACCTAATTCCTGCAGAACGTTTACAGTTGAACATATCATTATTTCAAGTTCATTCTATCTTGGCTCTTCCCTTCCCATCTTTAGAATAATTTAGTATTCTCCTTG
Organism: Eulacestoma nigropectus; assembly: GCA_013397775.1. Classification (NCBI taxonomy): domain Eukaryota; kingdom Metazoa; phylum Chordata; class Aves; order Passeriformes; genus Eulacestoma; species Eulacestoma nigropectus. The sequence goes on along the minus strand of VZTE01003864.1, from coordinate 893,945 downwards.
TTCTAACAAACTTCTAGTTTATCTCTATGAAAAGAGGTACCAATACAGTATATTGCAATGCATTTCATCCTGGATGTCTGTACATGACACTCCAAGATTTGTTGCATAATTCTCCAGTCTTATTGCTTATGCAACCTTGCATCTTTGCTCTTTAGAACCCACTTATGCACTGAATGAGTTTCCATTGAGGTCCCTGAAGACAGTAAATTTGAAAAAACCTCAACCTAAGGTTCATATAGGATCTCAAACTTGACAGTTTCTGTTCAGTAAATACCTGAAGCAGCAATTTTAAATAGTTTAATTTGCATTTCATGGAATCTTAGTAATAAACACATTTCAGATATATACAGCTAATATATGTTAAGAGTTTTTTTCACTTATATTTTGTGAAGCTTTCTATATTGTGAATTTATTTTGTCATCATCATTTTGAATTGTTATAATTTCATTAATTATTCCTGTCATTCTTCACAATCTGACATATGAAACTCTTGATGGCCTGAAGACTTAATAAAATTAGAGAATCATAGAATAGTTTGGATTGGGAGTGACCTTTTAATATAATTTATTCTAAGACAATGCCATGGGCAGGGGCAGCTTCCACTAGACCAGGTTTCTGCAAGCTCCAGCTACACTGACTTTAAACATTTCCAGGAATGGGACATCCACAACTTCTTTGGGCAACCTGTTCCAGTGCCTCACTACTCTCATAATCAATAATGTTTTCCATATATCTACTTTTCTTTTTTATTTAGTTTAATTTTATGTTATTTTAGAAATTTTGCACGTTAATCTGTTACTGCAGGCTCTGGTAAAAAAAAAAAAAAAAAAAANAAAAAAAAAAAAAAGTATCTTTTCAGCTTTCTTATAAGCTTTTTTTATATACTGAAGGGATGCCATAAGGTGTCCCCAGATTCTCTTCTCCAGGCTGAACAACCCCAACTGCCTCAGCCTGCCTTCATAGGAGAGGTTCTTTAGTCCTCTGCTCATCTTCATGGCCCTGCTTGGTAATCCTAGCTTTCCTTATGGTAAGCCCATGTCTTTCTTACCTGGGGACCCCAGATCTGGATGCAGCATTCCAGGTGTGATTTCACGAGAGCAGAGTAGAAGGCCACAGTCCCCTCCCTCGTCCTGCTGGCCACTCTCCTTTTGATACAGCCCAGAATACAATTGGCTTTCTGGGCTGCAAGGGCAGATTGCCTGGTCATAGCTAATTTTTTATTTACCAATGTTCCCAAGTACTGCTTTCAATCTATTCACCCACAGCCTGTACTATTACTTGTACAAACTGTAAAGAACTGCAAAGAACTTTCTGTTTTCTCCTGCTTTATTTGGAACTGTTGCATACCTTTGTTGATGTAAAGCTCAATGATTTCCCTATCAAGTTTGATGAAAATGATAGTGTAAGTTCAAAAAAGAGTTCAAATTTTGTTTTGGTAAATAGCCATATGAAAAATTACTTCATGTGTTTGAGGAGAAGATGTTCATTCTGATAAGAATTTTAGATATAAAATAAACATACTTCCAAAACCAGAAAGAATAATAGATTTATAATGGCTTAAGTGGACTGATTATTCCCTTTTTAATAAATGTGTCCAGAAAATAACGCTAGCAAAATTGCAATGGTAGCTGACCCCAAACCTTAGAGAACCTACTGAACTACAGGTTATGTTTTATTTCTGGCATGTGTTTCACTCAGAGTGAGTTAAAAGGTATTCATCTGACCACGAGAGTAACTGAGCATTCTAGGGAAGCAGAATCAACTTTTTTTGATATTATTTCAGAATGAGAGTGAAAAGAATAACTTTACATGCCCCTACATGAAACTGAGCTTTCCAGATGGACAGGATTTGAATGCTATTGTCTCAGGAAAATGAATGCTGGAGTTAACACTTAGAGTTTTTTAGCTGACTACCAAAAGAACTAAATCATTGTGAAGACAAAAAGTTGCTCACAAAAATGTGTTTTCAAATATTCAAATGAATTTTTTTTTCACATGCAGTTCATGTAATATGCTCTGTATGTTTCTTATTTGCAAGTATTTTAGAGAAATGTAAATCAGAACTAGCTATAATTAATTTTTCTCAGCTTTTACATTTGTTTCTATTACAATATCTTCAACTGAAGCAAAAATCTAAACTATTGGAAATACTGCAATTGCATATTTTAATATTCTTTGTTGATTTCATTATCACTGAAGATCACGGTGCAGAGATTCTCAGTCTTCTTAAATAGTTATGGTCGCTACCTCTCTGGTTTTAATTGCTAAATGAAGAATCTCCATTCATTAAATGCAAAATTCTGGGATTCTTAGATGAGGAAGGAAGGAAGGAAGGAAGGAAGGAAGGAAGGAAGGAAG
>VZTE01003864.1:812547-891522 GCA_013397775.1 Eulacestoma nigropectus | reverse complement strand
GGTCTTAGTTTTTCTCCAGAATAGGGTGGGGTTTTTTTAATAGAAACAACTTATATTCACATTATATTGGGCTAAAGATTTTTCTCCATTCTGAGAAATAATAAAATGTATCAGATGTTATCTTCATGGGGACCGTAACTCAAATCGCAGACATCCTAATTTTATTAGCAGCAATATATCAAACCACAATAAATCCTGACTGATCTGGGTTTACCTTTCTAACTAATGAACCTCTTCATGTATTTGCCAAAACTGTGGCAGAAATCCATAAAATTATTTTTAATTATGTATTCAGTGAACAAGAATAATCCTTATTTCTTTTCCACTGTAAGGAAGCATTCCCTTTTTTTTTAAAGAGCAGTTTAAATAAGCCTATTGAAATAGAGCCTAAGACACCCCGTAAAATTAGAAACCAACCCATCTGAATGTGTTTTTTTTCTTCAGGATAATAACCACCATCACCTTTATGATGGGATTTGTGAGGGCATAGATGTCTTCTCTTTCTAGCTAAATAAAAGTAGAGCCTTATGACCAGCTAAAGCATTCTCCTGAAAAGGTTAGCTGAGGTATGTGATGCTTTAAAAATTGTTTCCAAACATCTGATACTTCTAAGTTAGCAATTTACTGTTCTTACTAATGGGATTGTTATGCTGTACATTTTTCATATGTTTTCTCTCAAAGGCTTTTTCCAATTTTTGCATTTTTAGTAATGTTACTATTTTAATTGTAATTTATACTTTTTTAGACTTTTTTTTTTGCTTTAACAACTAAAGCAGATTAATTTTATTTCCCTATAAAGCCTTTTATCTAAGTTTTTGATTTTAGTTTTGTTCAGATAGTATTCTTCCTTGATTTTAAGTATTTGAGCAATAATAGTACCATCTCTTGCTTTTCAAATGATTGTTAGCTGCAACAACTTAAACAACTTAACATATCCGGTGCTGATTTTAAAACTCTCTTTGTAATCCTTCTTTCCTAAAATTCTTAAAATATCTAATCAGACAAAACAAGCTATTTTTAAAAAATGCTAAAACAGGCCTCATATGATCTCACTGCCGTTAGTTCCTATTCAGATTTGGCAGAAAATAGCTATCATCTTCACTTACTCTTTGCTATTATGATTTTAAAGTAGTGGGGTTTTTTTCATTATCTGAATGCACAGACATACAGAAAGTATGTATCTAGCTATTAAAATTGCTACCTTTTCTATATCCTTTAACCAATTGATTGTAATCATTATTGTTATTATTTTTCTTCCAGCTCTTAGTTTGTTTTTTTTTTTTTAAGATGAGTAGTTGAACTGAAAAATCAATTATTCATAGAGGCTGAGTCCAGATAGATTAGATGTACTTCATTTCCCTTGTCTAAAAAATCACTTATCAAAAAAGTTATCAGATTAATCAGGCATGAACTACCTTTGTTAGACGTGTTTTATTTCATCCCATTTTCCACGTTCTTCCATTTATTTGATTACATTTTCCTTCAAAAGTCTGTCTACAACTCTCAATACCATTGATTCACACGACAATAAGTTTACACTTATTTAGATTGCAATTTTCTTTCCTTTTAAAAACAGACACTGCATTTTCTCATCTCTTCTATGTTAACACCTTCGGTGGCTTCCTTATGATGAGTTGGCAATTTCACATACAACATGTTCCAGCATAATATTATAGAGAATACCAGTTCCTTTGACTGAGATATGTTATAGATTTTTTACCACTTAAGCATTTTTTTAATCACTCTTTTTTTCTACCACAAGCTTTCTTTCTGATGTTTCAATTACCTTCTTCCCCACTAACTACATTGTTTTTCTCTCATCTTTAATATATTCTCCATGGTTAAAAACAAGTAGAATACTCATTTATTTTTGATACTGTCATAAATTAATTCTAATCTCAGTCCTTCCTTGCTCCATCACTATATTAGATGTCACTAAACAGAATTTACAGGAGTATAAGGAAGACCTTACATAATTTAATTAATAATTATGGCTAAAAAAAATAGAAGTAGACTAATAAATTGTTTTGGTAGATTCAATATAAGAGATATGATCAATATTTAAAAATAATCCAGAGAATATCATAGCAAAAGGACGAATGGGCACGGATTTATTTTTCAGAAAATTATGATAAATTTACTGACTTTCAAAGAGACATTCTGAAGCAATTTACTGTAAGAAATGTGAAAGCAAGCATCTGATCAAACTAGAGCTAAGTGTCTGATCAAATGTAGGCTAATACCAATATTGCTGTATGAGCAAATCATCCTGTACCACTTCTGCTGAAGGAAATACACATCCTAACATGCAATGTAACTCATACCAAAGTAGGTCAACCAGGTCAGATGAAAGTGTATTTACTTCCTTTCATCAGCTGTAATGGGAGAACAGAGTAACCAGTACCTCCCCATCTTAAGAAAATAGAAGTCTGTTCCAGGTGACTAGTATCTTTACTTGCAAATCTCCTATGCATTTGTGATTTATTCATGATACATAGCATTTACTGGGAACTGCACTACAAGCTATTTTTACTCTTATAATAGTGTTATTAGATAATATTCTAAATGGGTAAATGGGAAGATGATTGGCACATATCAAAACTTTTTTTTTAAATTCCTCCCTGTTTGCTTAGGTAAAACAAATGCAAGTTATTCCGTATCTTTGTTTAATTTTTTCATTCTATGTCTAGACTTATGATATGCATTTAATATAATCACTGGTGGAGCTATGTAGATATTTACACTAATATGTAGATATTTATAAGTAACATCCCAGAAAATTATTTTACAAAAAAATTACTTTCAGAACTGCAGATCAAATATAGCGAACTGAAGTAAGAGAAAGATAGGAACAGAGTCAGAATTATTGCTAACTTATTAAACTTCAGTGAAAATTTTGTTTAGTTCATTCCCCATAGTCTTTGCTTACTACATCCAGAAAAAAAGTTGAAGTCTATGGTTTTCTTGGTACTCAGTAATGTGCACAACCAAGTCACAGAAAAAAACCCAAACCGTTTTAACCCAGTTTTAACTTCCAGTTGTTGCTGATTCTGTGAATAGTTGGCCCAACTACTCTCTTTTACTGTTACTTTCCCAGATAAACTGTATTTATTTGCTGTCCTTTTACATGTGTAGCCAGGTTTTGGTTGGATACTTACATAGCTGTCCAGAATGAGGGCTCATTACTGAGTATGCATTGCCACACACTATGGTGAGATATTTCTGCTTTTTATTCTAGTTTGAGCAAAGCAGGGAGCTTGGTAACTCACAAAAGGCTGGCTCACTAGGCATCAAAACTTTACACTATTTATATATTTTAATAAACAAGTGCATCAGCATTCATTGGTTACAGATTACATAAATTTTTTTAAAGTTAATACCCAAACCCTTATTTGCTAGTTACATCACTTGTTTCTCATCCTAATTAGCCTGCATGCACAGTTCTTCGCTCCATTTGATTCTGGGATATATTTCGAGTAGGTGATCAGTTAGTCAGTGGTCACAATCCCCCACTGTCAAAATTATCTTTCCCCAGTTACTGCTGGGTTCTGCTGATTTTACTCCTGTTAACTATAATCCAGACAGCCCATTCATCTTTGGATGGTTGTCCCTTTTCCTTAAAAAACAAATTAGCCAAACATACAATGTTCACAATGCAATTGCTTAATCATAACCATCCAGGTATAGTTACTGATTAACAATTAAAAAAACCTTAAAAGTTTGATTCAAATCTTTAGAGGCTCAAATTTTGAGGGACTCGATATCAACATGATAACTTCTGTTGTTCTGTATCAACAAAGTTTATTAAAAGCATATGTGCAGGTAGATCATCTGTCTTTAAACAGAAAAGGGATTGAACTCTTATTAAAAATGCTTAATTTCAGGAGCTATTTTGTACCTTTCCTCAAATTATGTCATTATCCAGAAATATGGAATGTATTGAAAGAATTAGCCATGTGTATATGATTTTACTTTAAAATAATTTCCCACACTTTAAAATCAAAGGTACAATTTACATCATAACCCTTTCTGTTTCTTGGTACCCTTTATTAACAAAAATGCTTATTGACTCCATTTTGGTGATGCACAGCAGTTCTGAACTGCAAGGGAATTGCCATTCAATATCCTGAAAATGATAGATGAAAAGAAGTTGGGATCTTAACAGCAATTTTCCATATAGGACCCATCGTTGCTTTTCCTCTAATTTTCAAACTCCTTGTAATCAGTAATATTTTTGTCAGAGATTAAAAACTGAAATGAAGGAATTGTGTAGTGTTTCAGATAAGATGTGGTCTTAGATGTTGTTTATTCTTGCCATTTAATTTTGGTTTTTGCTTTAATAAAATAAAATTTGTATTTATTTTTTATTTTTTGATACTTTAATTTAGTAGAGTAAAACAACCTATCTACTTTGAAGGTATTGATTGTACATTATGATTAATTTACTATAAAAATAAAAAGTGTATTGCTTCTGACAACATAACACAACTTTTTTTTTTTTGTAAGTCTTGCACGTGTGTTTTAACATCTTACTATGCTGTTTATGACAGGCAATTCACAGAATGATAGATTTTCAAAATAAAAGTACTCTCAAATTAATGATCTAACGGAAAAAACGTGTATTTTTATCAGTATATTGAAGACAACTACTGTGTTGTGGTGTTTTCAGTTTGCCAGCACCCGGCAGGCCACACACCCAGGCGAATTGTGTAGAACTGTCCCCTTCTTCCCTCGTTTATATGGCTATGTTCTGGAAAGTTCCTTGTCCTTCAATATCCCACTGGCTCCCAGTTATCCTTCCCCGCCTACCCTGTACCCCATTGGTTCACTGTATGTTTCCCCGCCTATGTACAACCCCTTTGCCCCGTATTGATTGGTTTTCTGCAGTTTACTCCTCCCATTTTGTAGGACTATAAAACCCCCATGTCAAGCTTTTGCTCTTTGCTCTTTGCTCTTTGCTCCCCTGTTCCTGGACTCCTGGACCCTTGCACCCCAATAAACCTGTCCTGTTCACCCTGCAAAGAGCCCCTCCTGATCTCTTCATCTCCTCCTGCGCCTTTAACATCGGTGGGCCAGGAGAGCCTTTTTGTGGACCTCGCCAACCCTCCCGCTTCGCGAACAGCTCCACCAGCCTCTCCCCTGCGGAGAGAAGGACCGGCCGCTGACCACCGGAGCTAGCCGAAAAGGTGGTCGCCAAGGCGCGCCGTGTCACTACTGCATTAAATAGGGATTTTTTTCCATCTAGCAGCTAGTAGAAAATGTTGCCGTTGTGAAAAAAAACCACATGAGCTTAAAATTATCTAATTGTACAAATAATTTTATTCATCTTTTAAACTAGAGTCCTAAAGGAGCAAATCAGTTTCTTAATCTAGATTTAGCAATGGTCCATGTTAAGGGATGTACTATGAAAATCAGGTTTGAAATTGTATCATTTTGAACAAAAATCACTTTTAAAAGTTGAGTCTTCCATGCCCTTACTTACTATTGAGATGATAGCTTGAAAGGATCAGTTCCTCTATTATTACTTGGTGGTCCATCAAGAAGTTTTGTTAAACAGCAATGGCTAACAGAGGAAATTTTAAAATTCTGTAAAAGAAAAAAAAACAAATCACCACAACACTGGCCTAAACTCCATATGAACAACATCCTGCATATGAAGGGCAGGTAGGCATCTGTCTTTTCACTGGAGCTAAATGGGGAGCTGCCAAGAAAACTTCCAAAATCTGGATCTCACTGCCCAAGGAGGCTCTCTGTTGCTGTTGGTCATTTACAAGATTTACAGAATAGATAAAAACCTTACAGGCTAGATGATTCCTAACCTGCAAGTACTTTGATAGGGCTTTAGTTATAACCTGAAGAAATGAAAAGCAAATTCGTTCACTGTGCCCCTTCTTTATCCACTTCAATGATAACTTACAATAATGGTACAGATTTGTGTAACTCACATCATTTACTGTCAGGATTAATTAATTAACGGAGATAATTTGAAAATATCATTATGTATGTGGACAGGCATTCAGTTCACTTAAATTTTGGCCTCCAGACCTACAGTTCTGAAGTCAACTTTTGAAAAAAAGAATGGGAGAAAAGCTAATAGAAAATCTACATTTAAAAGTGTTCCTTCTCTTCTTAATTTTAGCTTAAGAAATGATAAATGCTGCTTTTTCTAGTAGAAATTACTTACAAAGCTAAAGGGTCGTGCCCTTGCTGCCATAGACAGGAAAACTGGTTAGAGGACCAGAAGGAAGGAAGAAGCCCTGCAGGAATTTAAAGTAACTACTGCAAGACTAGTCTGGTGCATGCTGTGAAACATGGAGTCCATTAATCCTAGGGAGGTCCAAAGAGAGGTGAAATAGGCAAAGAAGGCTTCCTTTAACACGACCTCAGTCTTGCATATTAATATTAGGAGATAAATTAGTACATAGCAGTGATTTTTTTGTGATAGAGCATAAACCTAAATGAATCAAAAAGTATGAGAAAAGGCAGATAAGATGGGCAGAAAAAAGGGACATACAAGCGCAAAGGAAAAGGAAAGTGTGTCCAGAAATCATAAAATTTGAGGGAAATATTTTGGAACATTTCCTTTGGACTTTATTTGTTGCAAAATAAAAATTCATGTTACATCCATTCTCAAAAGTGAAACTACAAAGAACATAGAAAAAGCAATAAAAAATAAATACATGCAAAGATATAACATTGGAGATGAGGAACTAAAGGAGTGAAGTCCAAGTGTAAGCATTTCGTATAATTGGATGAATCCAAACTAGTGCAGTAAAACTGAAAACTGGCTCAAGTTAGATAAACTCTGAACAACATATTTACTGACACTAGAAACGTGATTGCTACAGTGGGAGAAATTCTGCTTCAGTCTTACAGATTTTAGTAGTAAATACATGGCTATGAATGCTATACAGTGAAAGCCAGAAGGAAAAAAAAACAAATAAAGAGAAAATAAGTCACTTATATAGGGTTTTGAAGTATTGCAAGAGCTCCTGCAGCAGTTGTGACTATTGCACTAAGTGAACTATATAGTTTATAATCTGTAGCTTTTATGAACCGTTCTACAGCAGACGAGAAGAGAAATGAATTGTGGCAAACAGGGGAAGAGATCACAAATAACTGTTCGAAGGCCAGCCACAAGGCTAAACGCCTTTGCGAAGAGGTCAATGTTTGATACGTCTCTTGCTGCTGGGCAAAGTATTGTACTCTATAAAAATACTTTGATCTGGTGGGATTTAGCTTATTTGCTCCTATCCTTCAGCTCTCAACAAGCATTAAAGCCTATAATTAAGAAAGAGCTTGCTTGCTTGAATCCAGGATAAAGGAAGAAACTCTTTGAAAACACGATCCAATTATGTCGGAGGGGACCTGAAGGTTTGAGTTGCTGAAAGCTGTCAAATATACTTATTTCAAAACAAGAATGTATCCTCAACAGCTAGTTTGCTTCAAATAGATCAACACTTGCAATGAAAAGGCCCTGATAACACGTCTTCATGGGTTTGTCTGTGCTTTCCCTTACTTTTGGTCATCACATGGTGGCTGGAAAGATTCATGTTAAACTCATCAAATGCTTTCAGGTCTAGGTCTCATCTAAATCCTTTAGAAGTGTCCCAAACCATTCTTTTGTCTTAAGCTCAGGTTCAAATGTTTTGGTCTAATATTGAAGGTTTTTGCCTTTAAGCTGTTTCTGAATAGATGTTAGCCAGAAAAACAATACATATGTAAAATAATGTGATGAGAAGGAATGTTCTAGGCATGTATGCTTATGTCCTGTAGGGGCTAGAGAAAAGCTGATTTCAAGAAGTGATTTAATAGTTTGAAGTGCTTGAAAGAACCACCTCATCATTATAAAATACTAGACTTTAAGTAGCATGGCTACGCATGCATATTTTTCAGGCTAGATTCTAAAAGGACTGTAAAAGTCCCTGATGCAATTACCTTTAAGATGTTAATGAAATTCTGCAAAGATCTACTTTCTCTCTGTGAATATCTGAGCCTCTGAACTGCCTAAGTCTCCACTGCCAGACTTTGTCATGTGACTAAATACTTGTTAATGGGAGTATGCACAACAGCCTCTGATGCTGCTGAGCAGGTGAGACAGCTCTGTACAGCCTTGCCTCCTTCTAGCACAGTTATATTGCAATAGCTAACACTCTTGGGTCGGCAAGTTAATAAAAAATGTTAGAGTTACATGGAAGAATCCTACAATGCTACACTAAGACAATTTGGCACAAGAAACCAAACACATGAGGGATGAATGCACCAACCAGAGAGAAAAAGGAGATGCAGGCAGATCCTATAACCATGACCTGTCATATATATATTCATATCATCATTGCTATTTTATTTGAAGAGGATTATTATAAAACTGTGTAGAAGGTAAAACCTCTTAATTTCTAGCACACATTGTAAAATCCATTATATGAATTGCACATTATAATGACTTTCCTGGCATGATTTTTGTTTGGATTGCCTGCATTACCACGGTTGACTTCTACATAGATGTTAGCCTAAATTCAGCAGTGAATTCTCGTTCACACACATTTGCTGAATTTACAGAAACTCAATTAGATGTGACTCAGCAAAAATATACACCACTATGGGTAGCAAAAGTAGAATGTTCATTGCCATTTATTGAGGCCATTTAAAAATATTGGCGATTAAAATGGAAAATAATAATTAGTTTCAAAAGGTGTCATAATCAAAATTAAGGTAAAATTTGCACTTTTAAATAAGTTCAAATAATAATAAAAAAAATATAAATAGATAATATATCACAGCACTGGCTTAGTAAAATTTTTTCTCACATTTATAGCACATTTGATTATCTCATAGCCACTATCTTTCAAGCAGAAATATATAGACATATGTGTCCAGTCCAAAAAATGGAGACTCTGTACATATATTCAGAGCTTGGAGGACTCCAGGCTTATGCTAAGTCCTCCAATTTAATTATTTTTTCAATTCAGTTCGTGTTTCCAAAGACATGCCCCCAGACTGAATACTAAAACAAGTTCTGACAGGGGACGTAGAATAATGAAATACTCATCCATTATTTTATTACATTCCGTTCGTATGACAAGATTGCCTTAAATATACATGACTGAATGAGGATTTTTTGGTAAACATCTGGATATTAATCTCTTACTCTTTTCAACCTGTTCAGTATTTGCAGTAAACAACTTTGTTAAATTCCTTATATTCAACATATATTATTCTCATTTAGTTCTTTCTATGCTGGTCTTGGGGTTTCTAAATTCAGTGTTTAGGGCTTCATTGCCTAAACATAAGGGCCTGAGCTTATCCTATACAGTTTCCTCTGCCAGTCCAGAATGTCTCTGCCCATCCAGTGCAGCATCAGTCAGCCCCTTTGTGGACTTCTCAGATGTCCTCAGGCTCTCAAATTTGTTTTATTGCACACAGAACATAAGATTACTGACTGATTATCCCACAGCTACTAATTAAATTAGGATTACTGTTGTAGTTTAATCCCAGTAGGTAGCTCAGCCCCACACACCCACTTCCCAAAGTGGTATAGGGAAGAGGATCACCAGGAAAAAAGTGAACACTCATGGATTGAGATAAGGTTTAAGAGGTAAAGCAAAAGCTTCATGTTCAAACAAAACACAATAAACTTTATTCACTGCTTCCCATGGCCAGGCAGGTGTTCAACTATCCCCAGGAAACCAGGGCTCCATCACATGTAACGGTGACTTGGGATGACAAATACTGTCACTCTGAATGTACTGATCAGCTTCCTCCTTCTTCCTCCCAGTTTTTATTGCTGACCGTAACATCATATGGCATAGGATATCCCTTTGGTAAGCTGAGGTCAGTTATCTCACTTGTGTGTCTCTGGCCAACTTCCCAGGTATCACCAGTGTCCTCACTGGTGGGACAGTGTAAGAAGCAGAAAAAAAAGGCCTTAGTGTTGTGTAAGTGCTGTTCTGCAATAAATAAAACATGGATGTGATAACAATACCTTGGTGACAAATTTAAAATGTAACACCATACCAGATCCTATGAAGATAATTAACTTTATCCAGACTAAAACCACTGCAGTGACTTTTGAGTCAAATATACCTGGGATGTCTAACAATTCTCCACACACAATTTTGTAAAGTTTGGCTGAGCTAATACTCCATGGCTTGTATAGACATTAATTGAACTTGTTTAAGGTAGCAAGCAGTAATGATTTTTTTACAATTTTATGTTTCAGTGCAATAAATTGCTATAATAATTAAAAATAAAATTAATTTTGACTCATCTTTCACTGTGGTGAATCACGTAATATTGCAATGAATTGAGATATTCATATTGGGATGAATATGAATTTTTCTTACGTCAATAAAATGGTAACATTTTGCAGATATTTTCAAATTGGAATTCACATTTGCTTGCACTGAAGTGTGCTTATTATCTCTGTGCAGTATGAGAAAGGAAACATCCAGTTTTCCTTTGGCTATCTACAGTATCAGAACCAGCACTGAAGTTTTTTTATTCCCTACAGTGGTAGATTCTCTGATCTGGAAATTTTTTTGAGCCAATAACTATAAAACATTGCTAGGATTTACGTCATAACTAGAAATGATAAACACAGGATTGGACTGTCAGTCCTCAATGCTTGATTAAGTTATGTCAGGGTCTTTTCAAAATCAAAATTATCTTAACTCATACTTCAAAAGAAATTGACACTGGGAAAGAGGAATGACTACATAAGTGGTCCAGATAAGTACTTCCCAATATTTTTTGCTTCTATATTTTTAAGAGAAAAGATATTATTCTGTTAAAGGCAATGCTTCTGTAACATTGATATCCATGAGAATAGAACTGGGCTCGAAAATGACTAGTGGCAAACAGTATCTCATTTATGTCACAAAGGTAATTTTATTGAGTTTGCATGGCAAAGTTTGGTACTGGGGTGGGCTGTAGGGGTGGCTTCTGTGAGAAACTGCTAGAAACTTCTCTTATTTTTGATGGAACCTATGCCGCCTGGTTCCAAGATGAACCCTCCCACTGGGCAAGGCTGATCCCATAAGAGACCTCCACTGTGAATCAGATATCCACCATGGAGGGTCTCATGCTTGGGCAGGTGGATCCCCAATGGAGGCTGCCGCCCTGTGGGATGCCTGGGCTGGAGCAGGCTCCTGGCAAGACCTATGGACCCATGAAGAATGGACCCCATGCTAGAGCAGGTTTTGCTGGCAGGACTTGTGACTCATTCCTGAGAGACTGCACCCTGTGGAAGGGACCCACACTGGAGCAGTTCATGAAGAACTGCAGCCAGTGGGAAGGACTCATGCTGGAGAAGTTCAAAGAGTGCTGTCTCGCATGGGAGGGACCTCTGCTGGAATGTGAGGAGCCCTCTCCCTGAGGAGTTCTCTCCCTGAGAATGAAGTTGCAGCAGAGACAGCATGCAATGAACTGACCTCAGCACCATTGCCCGTCTCCTTGTGTTGCTGGTAGGGACAAGGCAGAGAATTCAGGAGGAAAGTTAAGCACAGGGAGAAGGTAGTGGTGGTGAGAAGGTCTTTTTAAGATTTGGATTTATTTCTCATTTCCCTACTCTGATTTGGTTGGCAGTAAATTAAACTAATTTCTTCTTCTGTTTTGCAGTGATGGTAATTGACGAGTGATGTCTCCCTGTCCTTATTGTGGTCCACAACCTTTTGTTGTGTTTTCTGCCCCTTTTCCAGCTAAGGAGGGGAGCAATAGAGAGGCTTTGGTGGACATCTGGTGTCAAGCCAGGGCCAATCCACCACAGTAACTAAAGTGAGTTCTGTGTGAATGTGTGTCTTAACTTCAGTATCTCTATTTTAAAATTTAAAAAGTCCACAGGAAATTCAACTTGGAAGAATAATAAAGAATGCTGCACAATTCCTTTATCCAAGGTAGTAGCAGGAGATGGATTTTTGATACCAATTGACAATGAAAAGCTAAAGATGGAAACTACTACTGTTTCTAAACAGATCAAATAAAATTAGGAGTCATGTAAATTTTATTCTTAGTACTTTTATTGTTTTAAAGACTTAAGTGTTATGTTTGCAAATAATCACATTATTTGCATTTTATTTTTAGTATCATCGTGCATGTTAAATTTTTGAAAATTAGGTATCATATGTAAACTAGTTTTCATCTGGCTAAACATCTATCTTTAATTAAATGCCTAGTTTTGTAATTCTAAAGGTGAAATCAATCTCATCCTGAAAGTACACACAGAACAGAAAACAGGGACGTGATCCGTAACATCACAGCTATCATGCTCACCCAGGAACTACAGAACTTAAGCTGCGTTCCCGGAGTCAATTTTCTGATAATCAGAAGTTTGGTTTTCTTAAATCTCATTTTACAATTCCTAATCAAAGGGGGCTGTAACTGGCTTCTTCTCCATAAGTAAATAAACAGCCCGAAAGAGTTGAATGGAACTGCAGAATCTGCACCAGGGCATAAGCCTTTCTCAAGCTTTAGAAAGCAGACAGTACACCACCACTCTGGCAGGATGTTTCTGAAAGCAGAAATGCAAAATTGTCTCCTGGGATACTGGGCAATGAAGATAGCTTGATGAAGTGAACAAGTTAACCACCAATTTTGTTAGTTTTGATTTTTTTGTCTTCTGAACACTAGTCATTAATGGTCAATTAATGGTCAAATTATATCTCATGCTACATATAAATGTTGTGGAGCTCTTTATAGAGATTTATTAAATAAATGTGTTTTCGGCTGGGGACTCTGGCCAAAATACATTAATAAAGAAAATGAGTAAGCTATCCATAGATCAAAGAGTAATTAGAGGTTTCAGTTACGTGGAAAGATTTTGTGGTAATGGTTCTTTCTTAAAGACATTCAAGCATCAGCAAACAAGGATTGTTTATGTCCTCAGCATGAGAACAGCTGAAGCCCATAAATAGTTTTATAGGACCTAGTTCAGGGTTTCATTCTAGTGCTGTAATTTGAAGTGATTAACTTTTTTTTTTATTACTCTCTCTCTTCATTTAATCCTGTTTGAGCCAGACTGTCATCTTTATTCAGAATGAACAGTATTTTACACTGAAAATCATTCCAGTGATATCACTAACGCAATGTAATACATGTTCTTCAATAAAGCGTTGCTCAGATGGAACATGACCCTTAGACAGAGGAGTCTTGATGTACTGAATACGTACTTGATAATTTGATAAAATTTATATATCTGTGACGTATAATATTTCTCTCTGTGAAGCCTATGAGAGGACCAGTTTTGCATTTTTATCCTTGTTTGTGTAATATAACTGGTCTTGAAACAGCAGCAAAGCCCTGGAGCTCCCCACAACACTGCACGCAGTGGAGGTTTTCATCATCTTTTGTAGACAGTTGTCCTCATAATCTGAACAGTCGCTCTGCAGCACGAACTAAAGAGACACTCTTGAGACTGCTATTATATCACCTATTCAAAAGAAAAGTAAAAATTTTAAAAGACATTTACAAATAAAAATATCAGATTACATGGAGGAGCATGCTGCCATTACAAATTGCCAGTAGTAGTTAAAATATAAAGTTTTATATTTTATGTATTTTATTGTATGTCTTTTTACTAATTTTACTGTTATAGGTGACCAAGTGGTAGTCATTTAAAGTCACTGCAATCAGTTAGGCACTGTCCATGGTCCTGTTGGCAGGGCTAGCCAGGCTTTCTTTTAATCATGCCACAGATGTGAAAAAGAAAACTAACTGAGTACCATGGAGCCAACCTTTACTCGAGATTGATTTAAAAAATGACTAGGAAATTAGAATTTAATATTATTTTGTTATCAAAAAGTATTTTGATGTCAAATATTATTATTTTATTCAAATATAATACAATAGCAGGGAATTTTTGCAAGTTGTGACATGATTAGCACCAAAGTTGATTCTATAAGGAGACGATAATCTAAAATTAAGGGTAAGAATCTTGTTTATAAGCCTACTTCATCAAATATCATTCCTTCATTAACAATATTTCTGCATTTCCAAGTAAACCATGAGAGATTCTCTATTTTTTCTAGGACTTAAAAACTGGGTCACTATGACATCAGAGAGGTGTATCTTCTGTAATGATCAAGATGTTTGAACCTATTCTTCACTGGTATATTGAGAGATCAATGAAATTCACTTTCTTTTCTTTCATTTGATAATGAATCTTGAAACAGGAAGAAAAAGGCAGTGAGAGGAGAAGAGAGAGAGGTATTAAAAATGTACTGATATAACTACATCTGCTGTTTAAAGCATCCAGAAGACAGACGCAGTTCTTGTAATTCTGGGACTAAATTCCTCTCTATTAATAAGAGTACAAAATATCCAGTTAGTTATTTTAAGTTGTTTTTCTGCATGGAGGGAACTGAGAGATTGAATTTTTTGTTCAATTCCCTATTAACTTAGAAGCAGCAAATTGGGTGCATGGACAACTTGTAGAAAGAAAATTACAGTACTAGAGGTTCTCTAGCAAAGCTCTGTAGTGAAGATCTGAAGTGTAGCATCATTCAAAAGCAGAAAGTCTGAGGCAGGTATATTCAAAAACACTATCACTATGATCATTTTGCCTGATTTACCTCCTGATTTATGAGTTAAATCTTTTCAATCTCAAGGAAAAGTTTTTGTACATATATAATCTGCATGTATGATGTCTAAGACAAATAATTAGGTGCACTAGACCTATTCAACCTGTAAAAGAGAAGTATAAGGGTTCTGATGGTTCAGATCTTTAAAATCAAGATTGCCTCAGATAATGGAACAAAGGAACAATCATTCATTGTCTGATGACAGTGAATATCTGATATGAATGGAAGAGGAACAAAGTGAAACAAAAAGGTGTCTTGTCACTGTCTGTAGTGAGAGAGGCAAAGAACGGCACAATCAAAGTTCAGGAAAAAGTGGATTATTTTATTAATTATAAGTCGGTTTATATAACTTGGTTCGCAAGACTAGCATGGTACTATTGGTCCCTTGGTCAGCCACCTCCTAGAATGATTGGTGGAGGCTATACTACACCCATTTCAAAATATTTTCCTCAGTGTACCATAACAACACTAACTGAACAACAGCAGGTGCAAAGATAAAGAATTAGTTTACAAAATCATCTTCACTGTTTTCGTCTAGTCTGCGTGAGAAAGCGATGCTCTCACAAAACACTGAGGAAAAGCTGAAGAATTTCTCTGCCTCTAACTTTTCAGCATCCACAGTGTCTGATTTAAAACAAATAAAAAAGAAGGAAATCATCTCCACAAGACATGAATATTTGTAAGTTTACATGAGTACAAAAATCATAGACAAATGGATAGAAGAAAAAAGGCACTGCTGTTTTTAAGAGACCAAGGACTTTATCTCATAAATTCAGGGAGACTCTGCATGCAGAGTGTCCTAGGTTACAATGTAAGATGTGCCCAAAAGTATGTATTCTATCGCCATCTTCACAAGCTGTTAAAAAACCGGTGGGGCAGTGTTCCCCACCTCCTGCATGAGTCATCCCTGATAAACTCCAAGGATATCTTCTGTTAATGGGCCAGCTGTTGAAACCAGGTGGGGCAGTGTTCCTTATCTCTGCCATGACCCATCCTCCGTCCAGGGGGATCTCTTCTGTTAATGGGCCCATCAATGCCTTGCCTCATGACTCACCATCCCATTGTGAGATGCTCCGCCCAGGAGGAGGAACTAAGCGTTCCCATCTGTATATACTTGGAGGTTTGGAACACCAGAGTCTGCCCTTACCTCCTGGATTTCCAGAAGACAAGAGCTACACAGTCACTACTGGACGTTCCAAGGAAGACCAGACCCTTTGACAGGATCACTGCCTCAACAGAACCATCACTCCAGCAGACTGCAGGCACCGTTTAATAGGACTGCTACCAACACCCTGACCAACAGGGTGTCAGGTTGTATTCTGACTCTGTCAGTGGTTTCCTTTTCGTATTATTGCATTTATTTTATTTTTTTTATTAAATTGTATTTCTGACTTGGAGTCTCTCACTGGTTTGCTTTCAAACCAGTACACAGAGTCTTAAACAATTCTCAAGATCAAGTATAGACTGTGGTCTCAGTCGGAAGCTTTCAATGAAATCAATTTAGATGAAAACAAGAATTTTGCTACTTTCAAGAAAAGCCCACAAAATGTTTTTATTCAGGTGAAAATTGTGCCCTTAAAATATTATCAAATATTTCCACTAAATGCTTCATGAGAGCAATTCCATATAGAGGTGGAAACCAGGCTAGTAAATTGAAAGTGTCTGAGGAAAATGTCACTAGGGAGTCTTCATTCCCGTGATTATTTTCTCTTATGCCAAAGACAAGTAACTGCATCCAGCTATTGGAAATCATCTCTGAGACATACTAGTGCTTCAGCTGTGCCCAGGAAATGGTAGTGTTGGTTGGTCAAGGCCAAAACTGTGCCAAGGACTGCTCTAACTATTTGGAAATAGAGAAAATAGTACTGTTCAATAGAAGTGTCCAGTGGTTAGGAACATTTTCTGTCTCTTCACAATTTATTATAAGATATGCAGCCAGGGAGCAAAGGCATGCAGGAATATTGAAAACCACAATGGATCTCTAGTGATACTACACAAGAATTGTGCCCATAAAGAGTTCTTTGAACATGGTTTAACAGGCGGAACCTGCACCATGTGCTGCTGATTTCCAGAGATGACATTTGGAAGAGTCAAAACATCTGAAGTTTTGTGTGTGTTTTACTAAACAGCTGCATTAAAGGAAAGCATTATTAACAGGATCACTATCAATATTTTTATTAGTTTTAGTTTTTTTATGATCATCAGTTTTGAAAGGAAAGGAAAATGAAGAATTATTTTGAAGTCCATAAAATAGTTTAATGAGAAATTTAATTTAAGTCTTTATTTCTTTCAAAAAACATTTCTGCTTTTTAAACAATCTGTTCTAGAAATGGAGTGCTGCTCTGATTCTCTGATTCTGGTTAATTTCAGAATAGCCTAAATGTCTAGGCTTTTTTGAAGATGGGACCATTCTCAAGCTGGGCATATATATCAGTAGTAATTTTTCAATTTACTGAGGAGATATTTTACTTAGTAAAATTGTTACAGAAAAAGAAATCTGAACTTTCTACTGAATAAACGAAGATGCTTTCATTTCACTCCAGATGGTAAAATGTTAATTCACACCATGTCATCAGTGTTATAGATATTGTCCAGGACCTTCAGGAAGTATAACCTGATAGAACTTCAAGGTTAATAAATTAGGTAACAGTATAGTACGGATGACTATAAGTTCTAGGAAAGGCTCTGCTTAGCTTGAAGACAGTAAGGAAAGACTCCTATCAACTTTTTGGTAACAAGAAAAAAATCCAGTGAATTCATCTGGAGTAATTTACATATTCCCACAGAAATTGAAAAGCAATATTAAAAAGCAAAATTTTCTTTATACTCATTAACATGTGGGAAAGGTAAATCATTAACTTTTTTTGTGTTATGTTTCAAAGTGAGAAACATGAGTTCTTGTTTTCCCATCTTTAGTAGAAGAGACAGGTCCTATAAATGTCATAATTCCCTTGTTACACAATTTAGTTTCATATTTTGGGAAAGACATTGTGATTTTGTTGCACTTTGAAATACTTCAGATGAGAAGTATATGATCCATTCAAACAACAGGAAACGCCTTCTCCTGATTTAGTATATATTGTTTAGTGTGGGGGTCTTCTTAATGATCACATTAGGAGTAAAATTTGTGTTCAGTCCAGCAAATATGGTTATAATTCAAAAGTGAAGGCTGACACTGAAATTGATTCCTTTCACTTTGACTCACCCCGCTGTGATAACAACACTAGTAAAAGAAGAGAAATTCCAATCCCGCCAGTTGATTCTTCACTCCATCATCTGCTATTTGTTCTCTTGGGGATCTTTTGACAATTTCATTTTGATTTGGGGAACAGGAAACATGTCCTCCAATGTTTCTCCTGCAACAGCTGTTTATCCTTCCAACTGCAAACCTCTAGATGACAGATGAAAGACAGAGTTCCTGTTTCATAAAAATTTTAAAATATAAAATCAGTCAAAATATCTTTCATTCATTCAAAAGAGAGAAAAATGTGCAGCTCAACTGAGTGAATACAATGCTATTTTGTAGATTCAGAACCCTTCACAGATATTTTGACTGTTTTAAATGATGCATACTGAGTTAAAATTCGAAATGAAAAATCATGTTGAAGACAAAAACATTTTATATATATTGGCATCAGACAGATGCATAATATGTTTTTTATTGAATAATTTATTTAATCAATGAAATCCTCAAAAATACCTCTTTTAGAAAAGAAGTATGAACTATTCTTTTTAAAAAATACATCCTTTTTAATGCTTGAAGAAAGAGTTGCAAATTTAGTTGTTCAATTCTCTATGGAATTTTAGTCATAGTGAACCACATTCCATATTCCTGTACTTTCTCATACTTTCTTTTCTCCCACTCTTTGAGTATACTTTCTGGCAGTCAGAAAATAAGAAGAGAGAGAGAGAGATGTTAGGAGAAACTATGAAAACTGTTCTTACAACAAAACAGAAGAGTAGGGATGCAAACAACAGATCTTTTTCTCTCCGTATGTCTTTCCCTCCAGTCTCCATCAGTCATTAATGCTTTTGAAGGAGTCCAATTAGCTGTTCAGAGACCTTCAGCTAAAGAAACAGAAACAGAGGGCACTTAAAAAGTTTCATTACAAAAATTACAGCAGCTAGTTTATCTCACCAATCCGCATTTAATCTGTATGTAGCAAAGTTGTATTTGATTAAAGAAAAATGGTAGTAGTGGAACAAAAGTGTAACTCCTGGAAGAAAGCAAAAGTGAATCTTTTTAAAGACTACCTTGACTGTAGAAATAACTTTTGTTCAACAGAAGCATTCTAGCAAACTACATCTTTTCTATGACACCTTACTTTTTCTGTGATTTTCCACCTCAAATGGAAAAACTATATATTTAGTTCCAGTGATACAGCCAATAGGGCGGTGACCTGGTGATGTGAGATTTTTAGACATTGCAAGGCAGGTGCATGAAAGAGTTAAGTACTGGAAACCTTGCTGAATAGTGCTGAGAAGCAATTTTGTTAAACTCAGAGAGGAATGCCAAAACTAATAGATATTAATAACAGGTAGCTACAGAAGTATAGTGCATCTATGGACATGCATACACATCCCCTCATCAATCATCATCTTTATGGAAGCAGCTATTAATAGCCCTAAAACTGAGCTACATCTTTGACTGTCTTGTACTAATAAAACATTACCTAGGCTTGACTTGAAGGCTGTGAAGTCAAATAATGGCTTATAACAGGCCTCCCTAAACAAGATGGTACCAGAAGGCTTGAAACTGCAAGCGCAGGATGATACCAGATGTTCTAGAGCTAGAAACTCTACACAGAAATGGTCAATTATTATTTACTAAAGGAATGCAGCCTTGGGAACAGAACAGAACTACCTTTTGCAAACAACAGAAAGAGCAATGAAAACTAGCATATGTAAAACCTAGATATAACATTACATGCTGAGAAAAGCATGAAAAAAAAATTGTAGGAAAGGGAAGCTGGATGTTAAAAACTGTACTGAATAACCTCAAGGACACCTAATAACAAGGTGGAACAAACCTCCACCAGGAAAATTAGTTTCAAAAAAGGTTGGGATGCTTATGACTCACCAAACAGCCCACTGAAAATGCCAAGCATAACCTTAGAAAAGATGGCAGATATTAGAAACTTGTGTGGGTCTGCTGTAAGTATTAATATGGGATAGTCTGTAATTGAATATTTTGGACTGTAAGTGCCAGTATAATTCTAAACAGATTTATATTCACTTTTTGAGTAGCCTGCTAAGACTTTAGTTAGACTTTGATTAAAATCTTGTTTTCAAATATAAGGTGTGCCTCTCCTGCCCACAAACACACATGAGGTCTTTCATTTAATTCCTCACTGTTGCATATGATTAGAATTCGAATGTGTGAATAATTTAGGGGGAAATAGTCATATCATATTTTTAAATATTTGATCTTATTTTGTTCTTTGCATGGTCTCAAAAATATTAAATACAAGTCTGTTTTTTATACCTCGTGTCAGGAATCTGTTTCATGCTTTAAGAATTGGAATTTATTTAAGATATTATTACAGAGACAAAGGTTTTCACTCAGTACTGTTCAAGGTTTTTAACTGTAAATTTTTTCTTTCAACTGCAGATTTTGGCTTACTGTCCTTGTTCTTCACATGAATAGTTTGTCAGACTTTACATTAAAACCTTGCAAGAAATATCTGAAAACAGGATACATAGAAAAAAGTTGGGTGAAATTTCATGATCTTTATAAAGACTGGCAGTACTGATAGCTGCCTTTGAGAAATTATTGTATCTAGACACCAAATAAAAGTGTTAAGACTAATCTGACTGTCATTAAATAAAATTTTTCAAGTTGGGGAGTGGTACAAAAAAGTTAAGCTTTTTTGAGTAGAAAAGTCCATTTTCTCTGAAAAACTAGATTATATCACAACACAACTGTGTACTGAGTTGCCTATGATTTAAGCCTCAATGCTTTATAATTATAATTATTCTTAAAATTAGAAAAGGTCATTTTAAAATTTTTGAGAAAATTAAGATTGAGAACATTGGATAGAAAAAAGGCCTTTTATGGCTCTTCTCAATTATTGGATCAAATATTATTTAAGACAATATAAAACATAATTAAAAAATAAAAAACATCCAGATTTTAAAGCTAAACATGGACGACAACCGTTCTTCAATAAGAAATGTTAATTATCTTTTATCTTTAACTAGACATAATATAGAGGAAATAAATGGCCATTAAACAGAGATGAGAAAAGATTCCCCCCCACATACACACCTTTTTTTTGATACAATGCGTCTGTCAGCATTTTTCATATAGTCTTCACCAAAAATTATTAAAAGCTCATTTGTGAATTAAAAAAAGTAAGCCTTGCTTTTTCTTTCTGAATAATGAAATAGACATTGGAAGTAGCTCTTTTTAATACTTATTTTTCATTAAAAATCTTTTTAAAGCACAAAACTCTGCTGGCTTTTTTTCCCTCCCTAGAAAATACCAAACTTTGTTGGATGAACAAAACAAATCAATAAAACTTACAAATTTCTATTTCCGTTATTAAAGTTTATATCATGGGAATTAAACAAGGATTTGATACTTTCTTAACTTACAGCTTTTTATTAGAGCTGCTGTCAGTTTTAGCTGCCTTTGGAAATTTTAACTATAGATTTTCATTGCAAGAGGCAATAATCAGAATACTCAAAGATTCATTCATAAGCTAATAAGATTATGCTACGCAACTTCCTCACATTTTCGTTCTGGTTTCACAAACAGCTAGGATCCAGATGCATGACATAGTTAAATGCCATCAATGCATTTGACAGTAATGACATCTAGAAAAATCCATGTATTTGAAAATAAATTATGCCTGCCTTGTGCAAACTTTCTGGGAAACTGGTACCTTAACTCAGATATGCATACTACGATGTTCAATTAGCACATTAAAAGCCATAGATGATGAAATTGTAGTATTCTATGACAGATGGATTTTCTGCCTCAGTCAACACTGAACATTTACAGATGATGGAAACTAAAATATACAGAGGAGAAGTTAAAATTCATCTCTAATATTTTAGAGCACTTGTCACCAATATTTCATGCTGTTGAAGATACAATTACTATGAGCAGTAGGATAGGTCTCTACCCTTGTTACCTTTCATGCATAATAAATAAGCTTTTGATATATAACTAATGTAAATAATGAAACTGAATACAAGGCACCTTCCCCCAGCCAAAAAGTTATTACAAAATACTATAAAATCTCAAATGTTGTATCTGAGGATTGTGTGACTTTTTAGTTTCCTTTGTTATAAACACAGCCTTTTCTCAGAAATGTCCATCTGCAACTCAGAACATCCTTGGTCTTATTTAGATCTTAACACCACAGTTGTTTATTTGGGGCTTCACTGTCTGCCAGCAGAGTACTAGTTATAGATGGTTTTTTGTTGTTTTGTTTATTAACTGTTGAGAAATATTGTTTACTATGTTAATCAGTGCATCCTTATTTCTGCCTTAAAGGCTATTTTTACTGAGGCTGAATATTTCAGCTAATTGGAAGAAGTCCTTCTGGATCCATATATCTTGCATATAAGGTTAATTTTACTGTTGTACTTACTCCTGCTATAACCATATATCAATGTTTTAACTATCTCTTCTGAATTTATTTAGTCTTTGCAAAGATTCCTGAGAGCTACAGAGGCATTCTGCAATATCTCTTATAAAACACAAAAAATATAAGCAGCTGAATGTAATTTGCATGGTGATGTCAATCATTTAATGCCCACTATCCTTTGCCACCCTTGCAGAAGGCAGCCATGAAGTGCAGTACCCAGGCAACGCTATTTTGAACACTTGCAGCTGGAGAAAACACGAGGAGCCTCAGAACACTGAATGTAGTAGAAAAATATTATTATTAAAATGCTAATAAGTTTCCTTAAAAGAAAATAAAAGGGCTGGTAGTTTCAAGAGAGTTGTTTGCTTTTTTCATGATCAAACAATTTACTCTAAACACTAATACCGACAGATGTTGATTTCCTATCTCCATTTTTGTTGAAATAGACTGAGAAAATGAGACTTCCATAGCCAAAGAAAGCAGTGAAAAAGCTTTCTGGAAACACTTAAAAAAAAACCAAACAAATATTGGCAACTGCGTTTGGAAATGTGGCATTAATGATACAGCACATGTAGTAAGAGATTAAAAATGAATATTGATTCTGCTAAGCACCCACCCACAAGTGCAAAAATAGACTGTCTGCCTTGGAATTCTTTGATGTTATCTTACATTATATATTATATTTGGCAAAAAAAAAAGGTAGTATGAGGAAATCATGTTTTCAAACATTACAGGTACACAGAAATGTGGAAAAAACACACATCATGGGAAAAACCACCTGCTAGTTTATCGAGTTCTGTAGATATTATATGATAGCAAGAACCTAATAAGAGGTGTAGATAAATATGTGCACAATCTGAAACAAAGCAAAATCTGTAAAGGAAAAAAATCCAACAACTTAGTTCTTACTGAACTGTGATGCCTGAGCTCAGCAGAGCATAGAGAGCAGGCAACTAATTAAAAAATTAAAAAATCTAATTTCTGTTAATATGACAGTTTTTGGAAAGGATAGCTTCAAGATATCTTTGACACATTTTTTAATGAAAATTATCATGAACTGTCTTAAGAAAGGACCTAAACAAAGGAAAAGATTTCTAACAGGAAAGAAGCTTTTTATTATAATTAAAAAAAAAGTTAATTTAAAAGGAGATTTTGCTATACCAGAAGAACAAAGATATAATTCATAAATTTAATCTACATTTTAATAGATCCATTTTGAGAAATACATTATGTAAACACCAAAAAAATTGATAAACTATATTAAGCCTATAAAATGTCAATCATCAAAACAGAAAAAAACTTTTATACAACAAAATAGCTTTTAAAAATTAATTGTGAGGTTGAAGGACTAAAAGTCAGCGAACACTCACAACATTCAGGTAGGTCTAAGAGCTATGAGTTACTCAGTGATTTTTTTTCCTTATGTCTAGAGAAATCAGCCTGTAGGTAGACAGCAGTAGAGCAATAATGCTGTTCTCAGAGTAAACTTTGAATTGGTGTTGATACTGTTCTTCTCCAGGTCTTTCTTTTAATTTCTTAGCTGTGTTTTGGCATGTTACTGAGTCACAGAGTTTCCCTCTGCTTCTCCTTCCCCTTCTCCAGTTTGTCCTTTGGCTCCCCTGTTGTTCTCTTGGCCATGATTTCAGTTCCCTGGTCTCTCTGATCCACTTTCTGAGCCTCTTCATATCTTTCTACATTGTTGGCTCTCTCTCTTTTTCTTTTTATATTTTTTTAATCTCTCCCATTTATAATGTTGCATAGTTCCCACATGGCTTTGATTAATGTATTTTTCCCCTGCTTTTGCCTAAATACGACTAAGCTAAAGAATTCCATGAACTGTTTTTAGAAGCAGCTTAAAATGTTTTATCTTCTCCAGGACTCTCTCATTTTTGTTGGGTTTGGTTTAAATATGTCGGTTCAGATTCACAGTGAAAGCGGGTGGAAAAGATGGAGCAATCCCCCTGAACCCACTCACATGGAGCTTGTGTCCTATTTAAATCACCTGAGGGATTTGCTACAAGAAAATAGAATACAGTGGGTAATTTCTCTTCTTCTACACAATCTCCTTTGCTAATGCCACGGATGGAATCTGCTTTAGCCTGTGGTCTAGGCACTAGCAGGCTTCTACCATATGAAGATTATGGTATCCTCACCAGAGTAACTACCCTGCCAGTGCAGATGTGCTTCCCTTCACACTGTGCTACTTAGTTTTTGGTTTTTACAAACTTATATCACCTCAGCCAAGGAAGAGCATTTGTCTTTAACATGATTTTAGATCTGTTTCTGCCTCCAGGACCCTTTTTGCTTTCTGCTAATGCAGATTAGGTGAAATCAGCATTAACCTTCTAGGTTACTCTTTCTCTTTCCATGGAAGACAGAGACAAGACAGATATAAGGAAGTTGTCTGAGTGTGTGCTTTTCTTTCTGAAAGCAGCAATATTATGTTACCTACCTGTAGTAAATTTATTTTTCAGGATCACAATCAGTTAGAAAAGACAGATTAGATCATGGTGTCTCCTCAGGACTGAATTTTCAGGCCTGTGTGAGAAGTACAGAAGAGTCCTGTGGGGAAAGAGATCATAGGCAATAACTCACAAATTCATCCTACCCAATTTGAGGCATCTAACTGAAATACTTGGGAGAGTAGTCAACCTTGTAAAGTCAAAAGAGAGAGCTGTTTAAAGGAGCAACCTTAGATACTCTCAGAGGAAAGTTTGGACCTTAGACTGAAAAGCCTTCTGGAGGTCTATATCTCTCCTTTTGTTCAAGGAAACTAGAAATACTACAAATCTACCCTAAGGGTCATTAACCTCATTAAGGTCAAGTGGAATGAATACGGTTCAAAAAAGCATATTCTAAGATAATCTGGGGCGTGTGAAGCAGGGAGTAGGTGCCTAATAGGAGGTTACAAAGAAATAAGTGCTTAACTCCTAACATGAATCTTTCATGGCTGTCAGGGCCCTGAGGGCACCCACAGCCTTGCCTGTCCCTGCCCACCCCTCAAGGGCTCCCTCCTCCTATTCATGACCCAGGAACTCATTCCACATCCATCAGCCCCTGCCCCAGCCATGCCATTTGACCCATCTCCATCTCCCCACAGCCCTGTCCTGCCTGTCTGTGGGTCCACCCCCAGACCTATGTCCTGGGCCAGCCTCATCTATCCCAACCCCAGGAACATGCCTTGTACCCACAGCTGCGGCTGCCCCAGTGGCCCCTGGATGGCTTGCTCCTGGCTGGGGTAGTGGGATGTGCCCTGTCTGCCAGATCCCACCCTGATGGACCTGAGGCACCCCTGCCTCTTCTCCTGGGGAATTACTACCCCTGCTGAGTCCTGGCAGGGACTTTTCTTTTCCACGTCTTTTTTCCATTTCTCTTTGCTCCATTTCGCCTTTAGGCGCAAGTCTGCTTTCCAAGGATATTTTTGTCTTATATCTCTTAAAGCAGGATCTTTGGGAGCATTTAGGTGCCTAATGAAGCAGATTTAGACTAATGGTATTTTTCACACTGCCTAGGCACTTCAATTCTATTGAAAACTCAGCACAAGAACATACTTTCCTCTTCCCTTTCATCTGTGTTGTCATTTGTATCCCCATTATCCCAACACTGGGCAGCAGGGTGGATTGCAAATTCAAGGCAAGATTTCAGCTATCACTGGGAATCTCAAGAAGAAGATGGGAAACAGACCAGAGCAATGCATAACCAAGTGGAGAGAGGATAACAAATCAAGGTGATATATAATGGTTGAATTCATTGTTCTGCAGAGCTCC
This sequence comes from Eulacestoma nigropectus, assembly GCA_013397775.1. NCBI lineage: Eukaryota > Metazoa > Chordata > Aves > Passeriformes > Eulacestoma > Eulacestoma nigropectus. Next base: position 865,584 of record VZTE01003864.1, on the reverse strand, counting down.
CATTAGTCAAGGGAGCCGAGCAAGCAGGGGCCATCACACCTGTGGTATGTGTGCAATCAATTGGCCCATATGCAGTGGATATGCTTGTTGCACACTCATGAGCCATTCAGTTAGGAACTTGATACATCCCTGTTAAAATAAAAAGGGCAATAGTTTACCATTGAAAGCAATAAGCCTACCTCCACAACCATTAAAAGAAGCAGTCTGATTCAGTGTTGGGTAAGGAAGGAAAGGAGTGAAGGTGTTACACACGAGAAAATGCTTACACGTATTGAGAAAGGCACATATGTAAGTGCGGAATGGGGATCTAGGGTTTTTACAAGAAGAGAGCATTAGAAATCCTTCAAGGTTTGCCATTTGTTTCTAGTATTGAAAGATAATTCAAAATTCAAGCATGTTGTGGACTAAATCTTCCCAAATCATCTTAAGATATATGGGACACAATTCAAAAATTTGTCCAAGGTCTTTTGAAAGTTGGCTGCTGCCCAGACTTTTGAGGTGTTTTACAGACAGTGATGTATATTGTCAGGCCCTTTATATGGCTGTCTGGAGGTGATTGCTGTGCTGAGAATAGATAAGGTAATTGGCACCATGCTGAGGTAAGATTAGGAAAGGCAGACTTATAATTCCCTAAGTGATGTTCTGAGGGCAATAATTCTGAAAGAATTTTAAAAAATTAAAATTCAGTGTCACATAAACACAAGCTCTTTATCATTTAGGGTTGGGAGTTGAGAGGGAAAGTCAAGTGAAAACCTCCAAGGGAGCAAACATGTCACAGAGACATTGCAAATGTAGTGACAGGTGCTCCACACAGCAAAAGTGAAAGGCATCATTTTCTAACCACCAAATGACTGCTTTTCCTGAGAAGACAGTAACACAGCTTCTTTATAAGCAAGATTTCCTCTGACAATAGTTTTTCCTTGCAAAACTCTTAAGACACTTTATATTTCCTCGTTTTGGTTTGACAACAGTTCCAAATCAACTTACCAAACAACCAGTATTAACCAGTATTTTTACCCAGATATGAATATGGACATTCTTTATGAAATGAGAAAGTTTGCGATTTAGTGGGAAGATCAGCCATTCTTAACCTAGTGTCGGTCATCCTATTCTTGAGTGGGCTGAGCCCTGAAGCCTGTTTCCTGGAATCAGCTTCTGTACAATCTGCAGATTTAATGCATGCGGTCAGGGAGCACTCCAGACCATGGGACAACTTACATAACACTAGTGCTTGTAAACTAGAGATAGCTCTTGAAAAACAAGTTGAGATGGCACTTATATTCATTAATAATGAATACCTTCCAGGAAAACCTTTATGTATAAAAGTGTGTCACTGGCTTAGGCCCAAAATTAGAATGGCTGTGTGCATTTAGGTATCTGCCGGTACTAAAAAACCTGATAGTCATGAACTTGCTTTGGGAATCCAGTTTTGGTATGAAGGCATTTCTGACATAATTTTCGCAGCATTTATGAGGTATACAAATTATCCATGCGCAACAGAAGTCGTTGTCTAAAGCTGTCAGGTAAATTGAGTTGAAAGGCAATCAGTTAGTTAGAGACGGAATTTAAACCTGTTAAGTAGATAGGAATTATGGTCTTCCTATGGAATAAAATATATGGCAGAATTATACCTATGTGATTTTACCATGTCCTCATACTGACTCTATGTCAGTATGTCAGCATGTATTTGTGACTGTATTGTCATGGTGAGTTATTCTAAATCTAGGAAGGCCTTTCTTAGTGACACGCCCAATCTGAGGAAACTGGGGATGTACTAAATAAAAGGAAGCATAGCTGACCAAATACTTGTATGGAGACTTTTGCCACCTTGGAACTCTTTTGTCCTGTCGGAGTTTTTGGTCTGGTTTTGAGAATGATGAATTTGCAGATGAGAACATTGCCTTTATTTAAAAGCATTTTGGTTTAAGTAATGTGGTTCCTGGTTAGTATCAATCAAAAAATAATTTTGTTTATTCTCATGTTGACTCTCTGTCTGTGGAAAGCAGACAGTACATAGAATCACAGAATGGTTTGGATTGAAAGGGACCTTAAAGATCACCTGGTTCCAGTCTGCCTGTCATGGACAGGGGCACCTTCCACTAAACCAGCTTTCTCAAAACCCCATCCAGCCCAGCCTTGAACACTTCCAGCAGTACATGCCCTTGGAACGTATCCCTCTACGGCTTTCTCGTAGGCCCCCTTTCGGTACTGGAAGGCTGTTAGAATTTCTCCTTGGTGCCTTCCCTTCTCCAGGCTGAACAACCCCAACTGTCTCAGCCTGTCTATTCTCAGAGTGCTTCAGCCCTCTGATCATCCTCATAAGCCTCCTCTGGACTAACTCCAACAGGTCCATGTCACCATGCTGAGGAGCCCAGAGCTGGATCCAATGCTTTAGGGTGAGTCTCATGAGAACAGAGTACAGGGGGAGTATCATCTCCCTCAACATGCTGGTCACATCTTAAAGGTGATTTAGAAAGTTATATATCGTTACCAAAATTTGTTTGACAAGACATGGTGCACAAAGGGATGAAGTAGGCCACATGTCCCGCTTCAGAGCAAGACTCAGTCTATAAATTTGACATCTCATCTCTTGGGATTGGGACCTTGAATTTTTTTTAGTAGAATCACAAGAAATTTGGACTCATTCTTCCTAAACCAAAGGTATTTAATTATTCTTAAACTGAGGCTATTTCTGCTAATGACTAAAAAGGGATATAAAAAAGAATTTTTTTTTTTTTTATCAACACTCCATTTTGTGACGCTGATCTCATAGATATATAGTTTACTAGGTCAAGACCATAATGAGATTTAAAAGAAAAAATGCCTTTCCCCTGCTGGGGTTAGAAATTACCAAACAGTTTAATTCTATCAAAAGAGAAGAACTTTGTACTCAAACTCGGGAAGATTTCTGGGGAAAAAAAAAAAGATGAAAGACCTTAAGAGAGTTGTGTTAAATTTTAGAAATTAGCTGAATAGGAATTTTCAGGATTACAGATTCAGATCTGAGCTCCTAAATTAAATTGAAACCTCACATTAAATGGTTAAATACTTTTTTCCTTCTCTTCCATTCAATCCAATACTCAGTGATTAGCAGTGAGAAAGTAAGTTCTCTCTAAAAATACCATAAATATTAAAGCTTTAGTAATCACTGAAAAAACAAAGATTTCACAGGACAGGAAATAATGAACATATGCTAAACCTAGCAGCTAACAAAGGTGTGTTTAAACAGGAATTTATTCTCTTTGATACAAACATGGCTATACAAGACTTTTATCCCAACAGAAAGGGGTTTAATGTCTTTTTTCTTTTTAATAACTGAGGTCTGAGCTGTTAACATGAAGAGATTCCAGAAAACGCCTCTTTAATTAAAATAGAATGATGGAATTAGACTGCTGTTTAATTCCATTGTCTTACAAATCATAACAACAAAGACATCTCTAAAACGTGAATCAACTATACCTTCAACAACAGAAAAATGGAGAAGAAAGGGTAGAAGCTTCTTAACATGTTTTCTTCTGAAAGACAAGGATAGAATTATTTGATGTGGATAATTAAAACAAATGATGTTCACATCCCCATGTTTACTGTACTTGTGCTTGATATTACAAACCTTGCAGGCAGCCTAAAGCAGTAACTTAAATTAACGAAGGAAACTGACATGAAAGACTACAAATAATGTTGAAGGTTGAAGAAATTGTTAGAAATATTATCACTGTAGGAATTTTTTAGCTTAAAAGGATATCATCAGAGGCACTTAAAACCACTACACTTCTAAAACAAAAAGAGTCCTTAAATTGTTTTTTATGCATCATCCTAGATAGTGGAAGAAAAGAAAAGATCAATGAGGAGTAAAACACAAAGAAAGGATCCAGCTGGGCCATAAAGCAACAACTTCAGAAAACTGTGGATAAATCATGTTGATGTATCTGAAAGCCAAAATTTTCATCAAAATCTATGTGTGAGTTTTTTGGTTTATAAGTTTATCTTTAAAACTGGTTATTTTTTCATAAAAGAAAAACCCCTACCTTTTTAAACTCAGTAATAGTGGTAAGTAACATTTAATTGCAAAGAATAATATTTGTCAGGGTGTTACTCAATAACATAACTCCAAACACCCTAGCTTGATAAAAGACTAAAAGATGAAAAATAATTTCTTAGTCACATCAATTATTAGTCTTTGCATTTGATAATACTAATCTCAACTATTTTAAAATTTTTATAATATTTTTAAAAATTATTTTCTAAAACATAGGAAATTGAAACTTTTAAAAAATGAGGAATGAACACTAATTAAAAAATGGGGAAACTAGGCCGTGTGACAGCATTTCTCAAGACAGTCAGGAAATATTTATTAGAGAAATGGATAAAGTCCATTTTCCTCATTCTAAGATACTATTTTAAAAACTTTAAAAATTAAATGCATGCTTTAGGTAAAAATTACCAGCAGCTGCAGACAAGAAGGATTTTTAACAAAAATGAATTTGTAGAAGACAAATTATCAGAATTTAAACCCCACAAACATTAAAAAATGTTAATAAAGTAAAAAGTGGCTAGAAATTGTAATAAATAAACACTTGCTCAAAGGAAAGATTTTAAAAATTTAGGCCACATGTATGTATTAGAAGATTTTGGAATTAAGTCAACATTTCAATAAATGAAGAGCTTGTCATTTCAAGGCTAGGTCTTCTGACGGATTTTGTTGCCTAATTGAAATCTTTTCAATTCAAATTTACAACCTCAATCCACAGTTTTTTCAGTGAGCTGGCACCCAAAACACCTGGATGAGGTTCCTGCTAACAACATCCCTACTGCTCTTTGTGAACGTCTGGTGCTTAACTGCTAGGGGCATTCACACCTTTAAGCCCTTTCCTATTTATGATGATAGTAGAGTAAGAATAGTTGTAAAAAATTTAACCACTCTCCCATCTCCTAAGTATTAGCTGCAAACCAGAAGGAAAAGATAGAATAACATGTTTTCAGCCATACTCATCAAAATTGTACTTATGTAGAACCCCTCAATAATAATATAATGCTTACAGAATCCTTGGGATATTGAAAATTTGGGAGTGGGAAATTTGAATTTATGGGAGAGGCTAAATCAAATTCTTCTAACTGCTCTTTGGCATTGTGAAAACTCTTTAAATATCAGTGGCAAAAAACGTTTTTAAATGTGTGACTAAAGCTGCGCTATCAAGGTTATTTATATAGATAGACACAGAGAGACCGGTCCTTTTATAAATATAAAACAAGGTATTCTTTTTGTGGAACAGGTTAAGATACACAACTTTGAGTGTATCTTTAAACCCATGCCTGTAAGATAGTGAACAATGTAAGTAAAACTCCTAAAGTCAAACCAGAAACAGGAATACTTGAATTTCTGCCCCTAGGATTTTGTCTGACTACATTTATTACTAGACTATTAAGTGTGTGATCAAAAAATAAGAAGACCTGGCATATTTATCTCCAACACTGTATTCATAGCAGTGAGATTATAGCAGAAAGAACAGTTCTAGCCTCAAGGTGGATGCTTATTTCATTGAGAGAGGTAAGCAGGGTTTCATTTCCCATCTAAATTTTCTGTGAAGTAAAGGTCTCCATACTCTGCATGCTGTACTTTGTAAATCTTTCTAAAGGGTTATAAATTTTCCTCAGTATTGTTCTGCCTGTGTCCATCAATTAGCAATGCAGATTCCACAGACTAGCAGAGTTCATAATAAAGGGATCTTTCAGACACCTTTGTGTTTTTAAATCTTAAATCTCTGGAATTGTTATGTCATGGTTCAAGGAAATGTAGCAAGCATGGCTCATACCCTAGTGACTATAGTTGTGGGGTGCAGCTGCTGACTTGGGAATGCAATGATTGCATCTAGGGTAAGAAAAATAAAGAAATGATTGATGGCTATAAACCACTCAGGATAGTAGTATACAAGGATATGAAAAATAAAAAAAAAAAGTATTACAATTAATAAGGTGACTACTCTAAATACAGTTCTTCCAGAGTTGCTTAACAAACAAGCAGGTCAAAATATGGAATTCAGTAACAAAGGGAACAATATGGAAAGAGCTAGAAATCAGTCTTGAGATAAAAAAAGAGGAAGAGCTATGAACAAACTTTCAGAAAAGGATAAAGTGCAATATTGTGTAGATTAATGGGATCAAAATGACAAGATAAAACTTCGTATATATTTGCTTGGGGTAATTATAAGCTGTTCTCTAGAGTAATTTAGTTTTCCTCTGGTCATTAAGCATTTTAATGTGTTTGTGTGTCATACTGATATTTGAGCTTCACAAAAATTGAAGCTTTCAGCCTTTTATTTCTATAGATAATAAAAAAACCAATATACCTTACTGAAACCTGATCTGGCAACTTTTCCAACAAAGTCACACAGAGCATCTGTCTGGTCATATCAGAAAGGAATCACACAGCATGTAGGAAAACTTTTTGAAAAGGTTTATGTTGGGTTTTTGCTTGCTTTTTGTTGGTGGTTTGGTTTTGGTTCTTTTCTTAAAAAGAAATGATAAAGAAAAAGCGAGCTTCTTCAATTCACTATCACTTTAAAAACCTAACCAGGCCCCATCTTCTAGCTGTGATCCAGAAGAAGCAGATAAAATAACAACACTAATCTGACGCTAGTATCTCTGCAGTTCAGGAAAGAGAGTAAATTCCAATATGCATATGGCACTGACTACACTCTCCTTTGCTTTATGCCAATCAAGTTACATTTTTTCCCCTTGGGAAGATTATTTTGAATCAAATCTTTTTATTGTACATTACTGATGCTTGGAAAGCCACCTGCTCCTTTTGCTTCATATCTCTAGAGAATTGTTCTTCTTTATAGTACCCCTGGTCTTCCTAGAGTGAAAAGGGGATATTAGCCTATAATTCTCAGGACTGAATCTCTGTTAACTTTATTGCAGTGGTTTTCTATTTGGAAATTGAAGATGGAATCTTTCTTCCATAGAATCAGTGTCTATTTCTTAAAAGTCCAAAAGCACTAAAAAAGATGAAAACATAAGGATATTGTACGTATATATTTTCAAAGATTTTATGTTTTTCTAAGGTGAAGATAACCCAATTCCAGTGACAATAAATGATAAAGAAATCTTAACATTCTGTCATCAGTAGCTCTCTTGCTAACCTTCCACGCATTTGTTACTTCTTGCTTGCCTAGGTGAAAGTCTAAACACTGTCTTCACACCCTCACTGACCTGCCGTCAATTCTCTTCCTAACACAGCCCAGGATGCTGTTTCATACGAGGGCACACTGGGGAAGCATGTTCAACTTTTCCACCAGGACACCCAGGTCCCATTCTGCTAAGCTGTTTTCCAGGCAGACATCCTGTGCAGGACTTTGCTTTTCTTTTTGCTCCACTTCTCAAGATTCCAGTTGTCTTATTTCTCCAGCCTGTAGAGGTCCTTTTGAATGACAGCACAACCCTCTGGTGTGTTGGCATCTGCTCCTAATTTGGTATCATCTGAAAACTTCCAGAGGTTGCACTCTGAGCACATAAACTTGCACATTCAGTTTGCCAAACCAATCTACCACCTTCTTACTTGATTACTATTCATTATCTCCCTTCCTTGTTGTTCCTACTTTAAAGTTCTCTACAACTCATTGGTCACCCTGTTGGCAAATACCATTGCTTTTGATTTTGTAAGCAATGGCTATTGTCAGTGAATTATACCTAAAACGTTATCTAAAACTCTATATGGTATGTTACATAGTACAGAGACAACCTTTCTTTATAGTTCCTTTTTTCTTAGTAGCCCCACACCTTTAGCTTCCCACAAGTATCTTACTGTTTCAAAAAACCACCCACCTGATTAAGCTGTGGCTTACTTCCCCTTCTCCCACATCATACTTACTCTCCTACTTCCTGTGGTTGTTCTTCCCCCTTAAACAAGGTCTTTCCTGACATTACAAAACAAATCTATCTCTGTTTTTTTTCTCTGAACAGGAAAAAGTAATCACTTGCAACTGTTGATTGCATGCATAGGTAGACAGATAGACAGACAGACACATATATACCCAACTTACCCTTGGAAAGTCAAATCAGCAAATTTTTTTCATTTAGGTCTGAATAATTTTGGATTCAGTATTCTCTACTGAGGATATACTGTTATTGTTACTGAGTCTGAATCCTATCAGTGAGAAAATTTTTAATTCATTGTTGATGGGGTTCTTTTTGAATTTATTTATTTATCTTTACATAAATCAGTTTTCTGTTTTTTCCTCAGATGGGAATTTCTCAAGCATCCAATGTTAATCCCATTGAAAAAATATTCTTTATATTCAGTGGTAAGTTGGAACAGAGACAAAAACAAGCAGGAGATTGTTCACAGGGATCTGTGCCTTTAAGATTGTCTGCTGGATCTTACAGCAACAACAGCTTTTTCAGGCTGCCTTTTTATTTTCAGCCTGGAGATCATAAGAGTGAGACATTGCACTGACATGCAAGATCTATCCTTCATAAAATTAAGTATCACTCTGCTAGTCACAGAGAGAGGTAGATTTTTCCCACAGTGCAATTTGCCACTGGTAACACTGGAGCCAAGGCTAATGATCTATATTATAATCACTTGCTAAGAATCTCCTCATAAATGGGAATTATGAAAGACAGATTTTTCAGAGACTTTCATATGTTTGCCAGCAAACCTATAGCCTTGTCTGTGTCTGACTTACTTCACATGAAAATATCAAAAACTATAAATAGACTAGCTATGCCTTATTCATTCTTTGCAAGAGAGGCATAAAGGCAGTCTGTTTGACATCAAAGTCATGGTGGGGAATCTCAGCCTGCTCCAAGTTTAGAGTTGCACCAGCTGTGGGTTTTCTTTACATGCAAACAATAACATAAACAAAGTGATTTTACACCCCGATTTTAAATGTAACTTAATTTCGGCATCATCATCATCCTGAATGCAATTTCTCCTGTCTCTTGTAAACAGGGATTTTCGCAAATGTTCAGTCACTGTGCAAGGTGGATTAGGGAATAGGTGTCTAATTCTGAATAAACAGCTATTGTAGTTCCTGAATAAGAAACTACTATATGTGGAAGTATGAAGGTACTGAGGTGTCTCCATAAAAGCAGCCATATGTGGGACTTAACTTCATAAGTAAAAAAGAAGCAAGACATCATATGGTAATAGAGCATGACAGTCTTTGAAAAGGAAAACTATTAGTTTAAGACGATGTAAAAATCAGTTTACGTCACTTGTAATGAGAAAAAAGCTTGAAAACTTTGGATTAAGGAGTGATGATAAACTGAAAAGTTAGATACTAGTCAGTCAATAGTCTGACAACATATCATGTATCTAAGGAAGGATTTCTTAACAGAAACCTTTTAAATACAATAAAATAATAATCATCATCATCATCATCATCTTTTAAATATAATAGTTATACTGACATACATTGGAATACATCAGACTTTAATTTTTTTAAGGAATAACTACATAGATTACTAGTTGTAAAGAAGTTATCATTATTTGGTAGGGGTAAATACTGCTCATCAAGTAAAAAGATGTGTGTTATTGACACTGTTTTACTGATAAATCCAAAACATAGCAACATACCAACTACTATGGATAAAATTAAATCTACCCCAGGCAAAAAAAATTATTATTGATAAATATTGGTATGAGAGATGTTACACATCTCTTCCTAGTTCAAATGTACATGTATTTGTATGCAAATCTGACTGGAACAGAGTCCATACCAACCTTTAGGAAAACAAGAATCTATTTTGCATTAAAATGTATCTTAAAAAAACTTGATTGCTCTGAGATACAGATTTTGCAAAGTCATCTCTAGTTTCTATATTTGACTGTACTTGTTTATACACAGTCATTATTTTGTCATATTAAAAGTGTGGCAACCATGTTCTCTAATGTACAGTTTATACATATAAAAAAAGTCCTTCTATTTCTACTTTCTAATACTAAAACCAGTGATAATTGTAATCAAATTAATAGTAAGCATTCTTATTTGCACAATGCAAATATTAGGTACTAACTAGACATATAGCATAGTGAATACTGTAATGATATTTTAGTTTTCTACAGAAACAGCAACTATACTGAATCAAAAGCAGAGAGCAGTATTTAATGGAAAACAATGAAGATAACTTTGCATTGGCTGACTAAACCTGTTTCTGTGCTGAAGATAACATTTTCTGTTTGCTACTCTGAAAGTTGAGAGTTATAACTATAGTTCCCAAGCCTGGCATATGATTAATGATTTCTACTCTCTACTGTATTAAAGAATGGAATGAAAACTTAATGGCTGAAGAGTGTATATATATCTTCAAAAATAACAAACAAAAAGATAAAAGGTGTCTAAGTTGTTCACAATTCCCTTGATGCTGATATTTTTAGAAGCACAGGCACACATACACAATCAATAGTACATCCTGTGAGACATTCAACCACTTCTCACTCCTAATGGCTCACATACTTAAGTAAAATTTGGAATACACATAGTCCTTGTATCACTAAGTTAAAATAATTTAGTAAACTAAGGAGAAATTATTTGAAATCCCAAAGAGGATGGTGAAAATAAGAAGCAAAATGAGAATTTGCTCAGAATGGCTCTGTGCTTAAAAATGTGCAATAGAAAAATCATGTTGCTGACTGGAGATATTTATCTTAGAGGTAAGCTCTCCACAGTCCTTTGTTGTAACTAAACATTTATATATATGCCTATATGTATGTATGTGTGCATATATATCTAAATATCTATATCTAAATATATGAATTAGGCAATTGCAGGTTGCTGTGATGAGAATGTATAGAAGACTGATGCAACAAGCAGGGTACTTCTTGGGGATAAAGATTTCATTAAATCTATTAATTAACATCGTTAATCGTGTTAATGATAAACTCTTGCTATTACTAAACTCCTAGTTTAAATATTTATGTCCTAAGTTAGTTGTGGGTATGCAATACCACCAGGATGATTTTACATAGTTGGGAAGTGCCCATAATTTTACAGATGGGAAATGCCCTTGATAGTCTTTAGTTGCTGAGGTTGAGGCTCTTCTGTCAGAACTGTAGTAGGCTATCATCTCTTTTATTTTATTTTTCTTGGTTATACTCATTGCTATTATGCTATTGCCTCCCTCCCAAAAGGGTAGGTGTCTCTGTTTATTTTCTTCTGCCTGCCTCATGTGCATTTGGCAGGAGGTCCTGTCTGTTTGCACTCTTTTACTCATATCTTGTTCTTCACCAGCTTGTGTGTCTCCTAGGTTGAGCTACATCTGTTCATCTTTACCCCTTTAGCAGTCACATATCCCACGTGCTTACAAAAACACTTACAGCTTGTTCCGTTTGGCTGTTTCATTCCAGATTTGCAGAATGTTTAACTAGGGCTTTTAGTTACATATTTTAATAAGTAAGACATGTTCTAAGCACAAATATTTTTGATAGAATGATCAATGCAAAGTGATATTATTTATATTGTGGTTGATACACACAATTTCTTGCTGTACAGATATCTGCTTTGGCTATATCTTTTACAAAGTCTGACAGAGTTGCCTCTGGACCCTCACCCAGCAGCCAATGGACCAGATCAACACCTGTTAAAACGGGATAGACTCATTGCTTCCACTGAGCTGAGTCTGACTGTTTCATTATCTCATAGCGAATTGAGATGATTAAAGTGATAGAAAAATAATCCAGCAAGAATCATTTCATTAAATTGGTTTATTTTGTGACCCTGTGAAAGCTGGAGGCCTCCTGCTGGAGGCATCATGCTGGGGAAAGGTGTCATTTAAATGGATTTGTGGTAGGAAGGGGAAGAATATCCTTATATAAGCAGAGAAAGTATAGGAAATCCACATCAAGGGAGGGACGTAGAAAAGAGAAGTTTCCTTCATTCTGCAAATGTGAATCACTCACCTTCCCCAGCTATACTGTGTTTTCAGCCCACTCAGTAAGGCTTCTGTTCTGAAGCACTATCTTCTACTGGCTTCCTATGGTCCTTTCTCAGCTGCTGTCAAGTGCGACTAAAACTCACCTCATGTAGAATTCTGATTTTGAATTTATTAGTAAGTAACTAAAAAAAAAAATAAAGCATACTAACTAACACAGTAAAACCTACTGGAAAATTGTTTGCTCTCCCTCTCTCTCTTTTTGTCTCCCCCCTCCCTCCCCATTCCTTTTTTTCCCTTGGTCCACAAAATCTTTCTGTTTCATGTCTAGGTAGGGCTCCAGCTTGATACAAGCCTAGAAAACCATGGATCAAACGTTTACAGATGCTGTGTATTCAAAGGGAAAAACATATCTTTTCTTGAGTGAATGACAGTCATTTATGATATTTATGGCCCATTACAAATTGCAATAGTCTTGAATGCTGAGTGAAATACGGTGTAGTGTTTGAAGGAAAGGAAGGAAAGGGACTAGACATCAGCCAGGAAGAAGTAAAACTGTGAATGGAGTAGACAAAGAGATACTTCACATTACTCTCCTGGGTTGGCTGGGATTTTTGTCTGTTTGTTTTTCTACTTTTGCTCCTTGTTCAGACCTTTGCCCAGTGACACAGATTGGTTGCCATGGATCATGATGCCAAGGATGGAAAAAGAGCCCAGGCAACCCCCAGTGCTCATGGTAATCTGCACAGTCTTTCTGGACCTACAGCCTAAAGGTAGAACTCTTATGATTGTCTTTCACTTTCATCCACTTTTTGTGAAAATTTACAATAGAAATAATAATATGATTACATGAGAATTTCATGTTGTATGATTGCAATAATAAACAAAGTTTTGAGCTGATTTGTTATTATAAACCAAACCAAATTGTTTGTAAAGCTCCAAAAAAGATTATAAATAATTTTCAGAGGAAGAAATCCAAGTACACAGAGATTAACTGAGTAGCCTAAAGTCACTTACAGAGCTGGAATTTGAAATAAGAACTCATTGACACAGGTCAGTGAGCAGTAGTGGTGGAACCTGCCTCTACTTTATTATGGTAATCAAGATGATATGATTCTCTTAAGAGTTCTATTTTAATTTGTCCTGCATGGATAAAAAGCAATTTAAATTGAGAAATAACAAATGTCTTATTCTATATAAATAAAAAATGAAATAGAAAAAAAAGGTCAGAGGAATTACTCAAGCAAAGAAATAAAATTTTCGCTAAAGCAGAACTGAGTTTTTAATCCAGAAAATGTTGCTATTCTCGTACTGATGCCATAGGAGAAAAAACAAACAAACAAACAAACAAACAAAAAAACATGATTTCTGAAAGGTGAAAGCCACCACTTTAAGTTTCCAAAGATGTTTAAAAAAAAAAGTTGCTAATCCTCTGGTCTTAAAATAAACACATCATTCAATAAGCAGTTATCTTGTCATTTAAATAGCAATCTCCTGAGCATATTTTGCTACAAAATGATCTCCTAAAATATGCCAAACACTAAACTTTGTTTTATATGTTCCAAAGAGCAATTAAGTGAGCTAAAATTGTACTTATATGAAGTGTATATGGAGTTCCTCTCTATGGCTTTATACCTAAAAAAACTTCCCCACCAAAACCATCCATAGGAGAAAAAAAAATGTAAAAGGCTGAACAAGAGGGAATAAATACCCAGCCTTGGACATGCCATTAGGATTAATGGAGAGGACAGATCACAGATGGTAGGGAATTGGATGGTTAGAAGGAAACAAAAATAGAGAGTGTTGGGGTGTGAATGGGAGGTTTATAGGGTGCACTGGAATAAGTTTTCAGTCTTTCAACAAAATTGACAAGAAGATATGCTTCCCAAGGTATCACAGGTGTGTAAAAAACCTTAGACTTCTCAGCAACAGGCACTAGGAAACTAAAGTAAGTCAAGAGATCATTATTTTATCATGTTTTTTCTCTAGAATAAACATCCAAATACAGTAGAAAAAAATTAAAGTGTCTCAGAATCTACTTCAGATGTCATAAAGGTAACAGAATTGTTGTTTTGATTGAAATCATAAAAAATCCAACAAAACAAACACAGCAAATCAACATCAAAACAACAGATACCTTGTTGTTTTGCTTCTGCTTTGTTATCACATTAGTGCCAGAGAATTTCATAAGAGAAATGAATGAGATTTATCATTCCCTAATAGCTACCCATCAGCCAGTGAATACTTGAGGTTGTTTGTCATGTTGTTTCACAGGACAGAAAGTACAAACTGAATTATTCATACAGAATACCTGGGACCAGCATGTATTCATCAATTTTGGAGATCAAAATGTTAAACTATAGAATGTGGTGTTTATTTTTCTGTCACAAAAACTAAGTATTTGGTCAAAGTTTTATAATTTAAGAAATACTTTTTTAAAAGTTAGTCATAAATCAGGAAAGAAGGTGAGCAAACAAAACAGCAAGTTGTCTATTAGGGTCTGGTTTGTTCTTGATAAACACATATTAAGACTGAATTTTAAGAATAAATTTTGTTTATGAACAGGAATAAAAAAAAAAATATAACCAGTGCTAAAGTTACTTAAATACTGGGAAGTCAGTATTTAACATGGTTTATTACATAACATATAAGATCTTATTCAGTCTTTAAGATAACCTGGTACTATCCTTTTTGCCTGTGAGGATCAGGCTACTTTAAGTATTCCAGGGATTTTAGCGCACTTTATATTTCACAGAATCAGGAAGAGGACATGAGTGACAGGAAAGAAATTTTTTTTTATGACAGTCTTTTATATCAGATTCTGCAAATTTGACTTTTTTGGATTACCAGGTTTAACTTTCTTAAAGGGGAGAAATTCTTTCCCTTTAAAGTTAACACTTATCATGAGCTCTAGCACTAATGTATTTGTTATGGTAGCAGCATATTAAGGTGGCTTATGCTGTGTTTATTTTACAGCATTAAATTGACATCTATATTTGTTTAACTGGAAAATTAAGTGTACTGATATCCTGAAGGAAGAGATAAGGTGTCATTTTTTATTCTGCTATGCATAGTGGAGATATAAAATAGTTTATGTGAGGCTCTTCTCAGATGCCTTGATCTTTGCTGGAATGGAACAGAACATGTTTGAGACCTTCCTATGACCTCTCATCTTTCAGGGACATAAATCAGTTTATCCAGGTTTCTGAGCTACTCCAAGATAATCTTTAGATTTACCTCTGTGCAGGGCCAAAGGATTCTCAGAAAAATTAGCTAATATCTTTCTCAGTTGTGTTGTCACACAGTCATATCAATCTAGCAGTAGATGACGTGGCAAGAAGAATCAATGAAAATTTTACAATAATGAAGTTGAAAGAAAAACACCTTGTGTGATTAATTGTTCTTCATGCTTTTTAGTATCATTCAAATGATTCAGTTTTTTTTTAAATTGCCCTCTAGCAGAGGAAATTGTTGAGATAAATGCTGACTGAGTCATTCAAGCCACCTAGAAAGACAGAATCACAGATTCTATCTCTTCTATCCAGTTTAATGTGTATTACACTGTAGCAATCTATAGAAGCTGTAAACCTCACCAGAAGCAAAAACAATCCAATACATATAAGATATCAGATAGAAGGCGCTTAATTTAACTAATGTTCAGTGTAACAGGAGTCACATACATAGTATTAGTAGTTATTGAAATAGCTCCTACTGCAAGAACTATAAAGTGAGAGATAGTATGAAAATATCATGGAGGACTTATTTAGATGGAAAATGGCTGTGAGCTTCACTTGCACTTAAGCAAATGAAGAACAATCTATCCAATAAATACAGCCTTTTAATCATGACCAGTAATACTTTTTAGAAATGATGGATTTGGAATATTGTTTATTGGAATTTTTCCACTTTGTCTCTTGCTTTATCATCACATTTCCTTTCCATATATATGCTTCACAACCTTCTGTATTCACTATCTTTTCACTAATTATTAATTGATTTAAGAAACAGCTGGACTGTAGGATAACTATCAACATCCTACACATATATAATCCAACATGATGGCCCACTTCAATCTGCTCTTCATCCCACATATACGTTGAAATGAAAGCAAGAACCTTACTTTGAACTGCTTCACAAGGAAAGCGTTCATCTTCTAAATGGCCTGAGGAAACTGAAAAGATAAGTATATAGAGTGAAATGTAGCCCTTCAAATTAGAAATCAGTGGTCTTAGCCCAGCTAAAAAACTCTTGAAGACAAGAAGAGCAGAGCAAAAAAAAGGATAGATGAAATCACTATCTTACATCATTTTACTGCCAGGCCTCCCTTTCTGTCAATGTTGATGAGTCTTTCTCCATTTTCTCAGTATTAATTCATGTTAATGTTTGATGGCAACATTCTAAAGTCTTTAAAAGCCCTTGAAGCAGACTAAATTCTTCTAAATTCTCAAGGCTGGAATACAGGAATATTCGTATACGTGTCTCTGTTTTTACATGTACATATGTATGTAAACCCAGTAAATCAGTATGTTATTGGTAGATAAACATATGGATCCGAGTTCCACAGCCATGCTCCCTCTGCCCAATGAAGTTAGGAGCTTGCAAAGGGGACAAGGCATTACAACTGCATATCATCTTCCCAGCTGAGAAGAAAGAAGACTGAGTACAATAGCAAAATAATTCTTCAACTACTTCTTTGATATTCTTTGTTTTGTAAGTCATCCCCATGTCACTGTGAGTCTCTTTTATGTTTCTTAAATATTCACACAGACTAAACATTACATGGCGACATATTGTGCTAAATTAAATTAGTATCAAACACTGTACTTGTGTGAGGAAATGAGTTGTAGTAAAAGGTGAAGAATGCACAACTTCAAAGAAGTCTGTGATTCCTGCTTTTCAAATAATGAGGGCAGGCTGCATGAACAACATTATCTTGTACCAGACAATGCACAACAGAAAATTCAACAGCTATAATTTATCACCAAAAACCACGAGGAGAAAAGGGAATATGTCATTAAAATTTAGTCACCAAAACATCTGCAGAAGAATCCAAATAGAGAACCATCTCTTTTTACTACAGAATAATGCTGAAACTTGGGGTTGCCCTTGAAACTGAGAAAGATTAATTTTACTAGGCTGTATGAAATGTTTTTCACCTGTTTTTCAATACAAACTGGAATATGTCCGGTAGTCAAGGACAAAAACCTTACTACAAATATTTCAATATGTATCCCAAATGTATTCTAGAATATAACCCTCAAAGAACAAATATCTTACAGCACACTCAATTATTTCTGTATATTCTATCTTTTTAAATGATTGCTACCAAATCTACTGCATTATTTAATAATAATTTAATAATCTATTCAGCATCTTCTATATTTATTTAATATAATATGTTGACATATGGTATATAAAATCAAAGATAAAATATAGATAAATTTTCTATTTTGCATCAGTGCATTCCTTATATGAGTGTTATAAAGTTGTTATTTCCTTTTTGGAACTAGGTCAGTACCTGTATCTTAGAACAAAATCTGATATCACTCAGTCTTTTTTATGTGCTTTTTGGTTATGTTTTCATCAGGACAGATAAAATCTGTGGCATATGGACACCCCAGGATCCATGTTTCTCTGTTACAAAGAACTCAGACAAGGCTGCATTCCCCCTACTTTCCCACCCCAAAATACATCCATTATATGACAGATGACATTAGGTAAGCATCCTGGAGATGGAGACAAGAACACACCCAGCTGGCTTCATATCCCTTCAAATCATGAGCTAGACAGCTCTGCACTGGAACTGACTGTAATGGCCTAGTTTGAAATTCTTCAGCTAATACATAAATTCACAAGGAGACAACACTTTACAAGTTTCTGTGCAAGCACGTTTTCTGTTTTTGTGTTCAGAATATTTCAGAATATTGTTCAGAATATGTTTTAGCTGGAGGAAGGCACTGTCACCTATCTGTAAAAAAAACTGATGAAATGACATAAACTTAGCACTAGAATTGTGCAGTTGACAGCATCTATCTAAAAGCTAGGTTTGAAGGGAATGTGTTTATCCTGACCATTCCTGAAAGTTTGATAGTCTTTTTAAGTATTTGCATTAAATTCTAACTGTGCTTTCACCAAATGTTTATGTAAGATTTTACGCAGTCCAGGAGGAGAAGGACACGCGGAACACATCGTGGGGCAGAAGGTAGAGATTGAAACAGTCAATACAAATTCAATTAAATTTACTCATTATTACTCAAAATGGGCTTTGTCCATTACTTTCTAGTTCTTTTCCAAAAACTTGGGTATATAAAGAAACTGTATAACTCTATAAGCTATAGGATACTACATTTATTACACTAGGAATCTTCAAATGGAAAAAAATTAGAAATAAAGTTTCAGATTAAACTTGGTATAGATATATGTGAATTGGTTCATGTATCTTCATACCGATGCACACAGAAACACAGCACACAAATATGTAGAAGAGAAATCAAAAGTTAAGAAAATTGCCTTTGGATTGAACTATTCTTTATCAGAAACAGGATGTCGGGCTGTGAAAATTCTGTAAAGTGCAAAATTTGGCACCAAGCAGAGAAGCTAACCAGATGTTGTGATTACAGACAAAAATCATTTTTTCTCTCAATAAATATATGATTCAGCCACATCTTGAATAATGTCTTTAGCTTTGGGTCTGTCATCTCAAAAATATTGCACAGAGTTGAAAAAAAAAAATGAGCAACAAGGAAGTTTGAGAGTATGGAGTCACACCCATATGAAGAATACAAATAGTCCAGAGCTGTTGAATGTGGAAAAATGGTAACTGAAGAAAGATATAGTAGAGCCCTATAAATTTACGAATGGTGTCAAGATTGTGCACACATGTGTTAACTGTTCACTGCAGCTAATGCCACAGGTACTAGGAAGCTCAGAGTACCAAGCCAGTCAGATCCCAATTCAAAACAAGAAGAAGAAGGCAGGTATTTAGAAGCTGGAGCAGACAAGTGCTATTCCTTTACCTGAATGGGGAAATTTACACAGAGTCAGGAGTAGAAAGGAAGACGAGTTCCTGTAAAAGAAATACAGAATAGGTGTTTCCTGTAAAAAAGAGTTGGAGATTGAGAGAGCATAAGGCAGAAGAATATAGCTTCCCAGGTGTTATTCTTATGCAGAAAAAAAAAAAAAATTATGTACCTTCATATCTATGCACACAGAAACACAGCACACAAATATGTAGAAGAGAAATAAAAATTTAAGAGTTTTGTCTTCTGATGCAAACAAAATACTGCGTCAGACAATCCATCAGTCTGGGCCTGTATGTTCTAACTTTTCCCTGAAAAAGGAAAGTTAAAGAAGTGGAGACAAAAAAAGGACTTTTTTTTCTTCTTCTTTTTTTTTTTTTTTTGGTGGCATCAATAACTGTATATTTTGGTGGTAATCATCAAGAGGACAATCTCAGAGGAATGTCCTTATATAGCTTGAGTAATGAAAGAGATAAAAATGAGAAAAAGAAAGAGGAAATGTACAAAAATTTTAAAGAAAGAATGTATCAGAGGGTATGAAACTTCAAAGTAGTTCCAAGTGAAGAACTGGAGACTATCATGAAGATTGGTGCTGTGTTGGCTCCGCTAATAGCAAAATAACATCACTGATGTGTCAAACCAATAACAGGTCTCATTTTAGACCTTGGAATGAAATGCTTGAGAGACTGGAATGGCACTGTGCCTGACTTGATTGACCAAGAGTAGAAGGAACCAATTAACAAATATTAAAGGACTTCCATCTTCATGCCCATCTTGGCTGTAACAATTTTATACTCTCATGTTGTGCTCCTTTCCTTCAGTATTGTGCTAAACTGACTGCAAAATGCACTGGCATGCGAAGATAAAGATGTATAGCAGTATATGAGCTTTAATCACTCTCTGTTGAAGATTTGAAACTAACAGAAGCAGTTACATTTCCTTTAAAAATGTTCATACGTATCACATCATTTTATATGCAAAATATACTGTTTAGTTAATTGAAGTTTGTTAAATCTTTCTCTTTTTTACCTCGAACTTCGAGAGCTTCAGATAAGTCTTTACAATAGGGCTCTAATTTTCAATATAATCTCAATATTGATTACTTCAGTTATTTATGTCTGAGTGGAATGAAAGAATCATTACCTACTTTTATTAAAGAACTGAAAAAGAAAAAGCAAACATTAATTACATTTACAGTAATTAATTACATTTTCAGTTTATACTAAATTAAGAGCTAATGTAAAAAGTGAGAAATGAAACATACAAAAACCTCTAAAAAGTTAAGAAGTTAATTGTAGACTGGAAATAATTAAAGGATCTTCAGACTGCAAACCTGCATACAGGCACCTGGGGAGATTAATAAATCAAAACACAGATATTCACAGATATAAAGTACTTGGAGCACAGTAACATTGAGTGGGACTTTCTGCTCTAAATGAAGGGTATTAGAAACAAAGTAGCTTTTAGCTGCTTATATTATGTAGGAAAAGATTAAAACCCAGTAAGTTTTATCTTCTATAGTATATAAACAAATCAAATCAGAAACCAAAGGAATGAAAACCTCTTTCCATATGGTTATACGTGACCATTCATGAACAATGTTTATACAGATCCGGGCACTTCATTGTTCCAGATGACATCAGGAACTCAAGAATTTAAGGAAGGACATTTTAATTAGACATATGAACAGAAAAGTTTTAAGGGAAAAATTAAAAATTATGATAGGCATTCACTAGCTAAATTTGAACTAAAAAATTAGGTATTTAATTTACGTGGTCAATATAGTCATTAAAGTTTTTTTGAATTATATGTTGTCTAAAGTCTCCTTATTCAATTTTCACATTGCATTTCCTTTTTGCTCTTTTGTAGACACCAAGGCAGGAGATTTTTTTTCTCAAGAATTTGCAAAGAAGCAAAACTTGAAAGTATTTGTAAGAAAAAAATGTGAGAACTTCTGCAATAGCAATTAACATATAATTGTTTGGAAGGCAGCTTTAAAACATTCTAAAATATTTCCTTGTAAAATTAAATATGTTTGGATTTATTGGTGAAGAGGAATAAATCTTTATATTTCTAAATTCATGAAGACTAAAGAGAGAAAGAAAAGATATATATAAGAAGCAATCAATTGCATTGTGCTACTGGCAAGAAATAAGAAAGCAAAAAGTAGTGTACTAAAATGACCTTTAAAAAAAAAAGGGTTCAAAATACCTATCAAAGTATTATAACTATCCATAAACCCTCATTTTGCGAGTAGTCTAAGCAGTTATTGAATTGCAAGAACCATAATCCAAGTCTGTAAAAGCAGTGGGAACATATTCATTTACTTCAGTCAAAAAGGTCGTGTCAAACAATCACTAAACTTGGGGACAGAGCTTGTGGTGTTCACATAGATGTGCTCAATATTCTTCTGGAGACTTTTAATGGTCATGCTTTCCTAGTGAATGTATATTTCAGCACTTATTTGAACACCTAAAATTTAGACTACAATTAGTCCTTTGTGTCAGATAGACTAAATGTCTTTGGCTCCGATGTTTTTTGCCATCAAGGTTATTTCTAATTCCTTGGTCACAAGCATCTTTGTAAGTGGTCATTTTTCTGCCTATATCTGTATGCTGGCTTTTGCTGTTACTTGATATGACAACTAAGTATATTTAATGCTACAATTCCTTTTTATTTTATCTAATTTTGTATACTGACATGAGAACCAAAGTATCCTCATTTAAACAAAGTTTTCCAGATTTTATTCTACGTATGCTTGTAAAAATAGACAAACGTTGATTCAGATTCATGTTTCCTGAGTGTTCAAGATATTTTGTTTAAAGAGAGGTTTAATTTTCCTTCTCAATATCAAGAGGAAGTTGTATACATGTTGTTTATTTCCACATCATATTAGCAAAATATATTGGCACAACGTCTTCTTCAAATGCACACACACGTGTTGGAAGAGTAACAGCTTCTCAGCAAGATGAAGAAGATGGAGAATCATGATATGAGAGAATAATGATAATAAAAAGGTCTTACTCAAATCCTAGTATCTGAAACAATATCAAAGAGATTACTTAAAAAGGACAATAAATGGGGGATTTAGCTATTTTAAATTTTCTTTGGCTTACAATTGCCTTTTTTAGATATAAATTTAAGACCTATTGGGTTTCAGTGGAGTAGTTATCGTCTATGGAACTGTACAGAGATGATAGACGATGCACACATGTTGAATTTGGTCCTTTGGATTTTATCTCCTTTTATCTGAACAGTAAATCTGTAAAATGGGTTAGCCTTCAATTTTAATGTAATATTGTAAAGTAAGATAAGATGGCTTGCCATGATAAGGTACTATAAAAGTTTAAGTAGCTGTTTTCGGGATAACTCTTTGGTAAGTGAACAATAGCTACGTGCCAGTATCTAATTTGATCCACAGTTTTTCTTCTAACAAGTGGTTTATATCTTCAGCAAGGATAAACAGTGGTGAATAGAATGGGAGAAGCTTTATACTTTTCAGATGTTTTAGATATCTACTGCCTCCATGATACATTTTTGTTCATCTTTCATCACTGATGACTCTGAATGCTCACTTTTTCCATTAGGAATTGGTGTTTACTTAAGCTGAAATAAAGCAGAGTACTTTCCTGTACTGAAATACCAAGACATGATAAAACCCCTGCAACACCACTGACTCCTCCAATATTATTTGACCGGCAAACTAAGAGGAATTTTGGTACTATGAAAAAGTCACATTATTTCATTTGACTTTTGTATTCAAAGTTATTTTTGGAGTGTCAGAATACTGAAAGCCTAAGATTTATTTTACTTGTACAAAGATTATCTTACTTTTTTTAGAGTACTTAAATAAGTCAGTGGATACAATCTGGTTTTAGGTTTTTTTATAAAATATCTCCTATACTTCTAGTAGCAGAAATTGCACATATATTTTATGGTTTCCACTTGAAGTGTGTTTTTTTCTATTAAAAATTTTCAGAATCAATATTCGTTTACTAATAATATTTTGTATCACCTTGTAGTCATGTGCCTCTGTTAGTTGCAGGTCTTAATGTGCCTAATTGGTAACACGTGCATGCAGTAAACATCATCTTGTCCTACAAAACAAATTATTTATTTATATACACATTTTCTTAATAACTATATAAGTGAAAGTCTGCTAATGAAATTATTTCTTATAGTGCTGAACTTAATTTTCATCATCAATAATTTCTTTACAACCTTATGGCTTCTGTACAGTCCCATGAGAATGGTGCTATAGTTTTAATATTATCCAAGAGCTTAAGAAGTTGTTCCTATAAAGGACTTGGATTGTCGAAATGAGTTTAGCAAGAAGTTTGGGTTCCTCGAATGTCATCTCTACATAACCTTGAACATGACAAATGAGGATTTGAAGAGCATTAATAATGTATGGGAAAGGCAATCTATTTTCCGGCTCCACAGTCATAATTAGGTTCTGATGGAGCCGTCTGTACCAATTTACTGAGACTCTTTTATTTCAAAAAAACCTCCACTTTTCAGAATGTTTATCAGTGATAGTGAGAAGGCATCAAGGCCAAGTTTAGAAGTAAAGGGATTAGGAATTCTGTGTAAGTTACTTGCCCTTATACCAGTTATTGTCGCCAGTAGACATGTGAGCCTAGTCTGCTTCTGACTAAAGCAAGTTATACTGCAATTTATGCAGAAAGGAACAGGTTCTACAACACATATGAGGTCCCCATGAAAAAATATATTTTATGGTCTATGTAACCCAAATAATTAGAAACAGCAAATAGGCAGAAATAGCTTCTGCGTTAATATTTTGCATTTACTTGGTAGACCAAAATCCCATAGTTATGAAGATGTTTTATTATGATGACTGTGATATTCTCTAGAGCTGTGCCCTTTAATTTTATATTAAAATTACTTAAGTCAATTTTATGCACTTATGAAAATATTTTCTGGAAAGATTAATTGCATATTGATTTTTTTCCTCCCTATATTTCTTATGTAATTTTTAATGGTTAAGAGAAGTATCATATTACAGCACTGAATCCTAAGAGGAATGGAATTTGCAAATGAGACAGGACAAAACCTGGAAGTTTGAATGTAACATCTGCAGTTGTGATTAAGTATTATAAACCCTCATAAGAATTCTCTAATGTTTTCTTAAAAACAATGATTCCTATAGATCATTCCATATTCACATACCACAATTGCAGGTGGACCACAAAAGCAGCTAATAACAAATCTTGTTTTCCTGATTTGCCGATAACTTTATTTTACGTATGATAAAGCAAGCACTAACAAATGTAGTGTTCTGAGCTGCACTCCTGCAGTGATGGCTTGTATAGGAGAAGCTGTGACCCACCGGAATCCTTACACTGAATAGTTCTGTTTTATCTGAGCAGGAATAGGCACCAATCATAATTTTTAACAGAAATGGTCCACTACAACATTAAAATATGATGCCAGTACCCATTCATGATGGGGGCAGTGCTAACACATGATGGGATGTGAACAAAAGAGGGCAATCCCTTTAAATGAAATTTTAAAAATATTAAAATTAAATTATGGTAATCATTGATTCAATTAATAGGAATCAAAAATGGAGAGGCTGTGGCTAGTAGACAGCAGTTTCTCTCTGCAGTCATTTCTTTCATCGCACAAGAAAAGAAAAATGCTTAGTTTTAGCCTGGTGCAATGGTGACACTGCCATATTTTCTCAAAAAAAAAAGTCTTACAGAGCTCAGATAGTGTGCTTTAGTTCCTCCAACAGATATTTTTTCTTCTTTATCTGTCCATCCATCTGCAGAATTTATGTTATCATAGTATATTATCAATTACAAAAAGACAATTATATTGGTTATTTTAGTACGAGCATATACATATTGCAGCAGGTTCATAGTATCTGATAAAAGTTACAATTATCAAATGTCAAAAATTAAAAAAACCCAGAATTTAGAGGCTGTGGTAAGAAGAATGCCTGTCAACAATATATTATTTATAGGCAGTATCTAAGTAAAAAAAATTTCTTAAAAATTCTGCATTGATTGCAGCTGCTGAGGTGCTCTCAGTGAGAGGCTGAAGGGGAAGATATTCTGTGAGGGCAAATTCTCTTCAAAGGCAGAGCAAGAGGAAGCAAAAAGAGTACGAAAGAGCAGAAGGAATACCAGGGCCAAGGCCAGAGGAGGATCAGCAGGTGCTTTGTGGAGGAGAAGGTATCTGTGGCAGCCCTTGCAAGGACCCACACAGTGGAGCAGATATACACTGCAGGCTGTGGAGAGCACACATGGGACCAGAGGAAAAATGCAATAAAAAAGTGGTAGCAGAGAGAAAGGACTGTCTACTGCCTGCAAACTCCCCGTTTTTGTTTCCTCTTTTCTGAATCAATAATTAAGTATTTATTTTGTTTGTCAGTTTTCCCCAAATCAAGTCTCCTTTGTCCATGGCAGTAATTACTAAACAAACTCTGTTTTTATCTCAATCCAGGAACATTTTAATTTCTGTTTTTCCTATTTATTCTCTTTTGTCCTGCCAAAGAGGGAGGGGAAATCAGTGAGCAGCGAAGTTGGAGTATTTCTGCTAGCCAAGGATAGCCCCCTGGAAATGTAAGCAAAATATGGCTGTGGTTCTGTTCATGTGTATATTTCTGCAAAAACAGGTTTACTCACAATCCCTTGGAATTTGACCCCCATTGTTGAATCATGGTGCCAATATTTGTTTTTTTCTTTATTACTCCTTCTCCTATCAATGTGTCTGGGAATTAAAATTCTGTCTATTATTAATACTAGGTTGCATCACAGCTTTGCTGCACTTTGGCCATGCAATAAATGATGCCATTTCCTCTCTAGTGATTGCTAGCATTATTAACTCAGAGGTTTAAAAATCATTAGCCATCTATTTCTCCTTTCCTCAGTCAGCCACAGCATTAGATTAAAATATTCTAACTTTAAAAATAAGTTGATTGGTTTTATGGCTTTAATTTGGTTTTTTTCGAAACATTTTCTATATGTTACAACATCTGAAATATTAGAGTACACAATTTAAAGCTTTTGTCCTTAACTGCATGAGAAACATAATTTTTCTCGTTACAATAAAAGCTGAGATCTCAGGCAGTTGCTAACGGTTTTTATTAAAGCTTTGAGTATTTCATGATCAAATACTAAACTAATTTTCTATGTATTTATATCCACAGTTACTTGCTGCATTTTAAACATCCAATTATATGCTTGGATATATACTCAGAAGCATGGATGTGTAAGTGCACATGTGTTCGTGCAGATTTTAGACAGTTGTGTGTACACAACTGAAATCAGGACCTCAGCAGACAAAACATATATTCCCTTCACAGCTGAAAACGCTCTTTGCAGAAGTTAATGAATTATAATGAAAACATCTATGCCATCCAAAAAAGTACCTCACTCCCTTCCATGCAGGGTAACACTTATCAGTTTTACTTATCTCCCCTAGATACAAGTTCAGATCACTTTACAACAACTATAAACTGATGCTGTATGCAAGGGTCTGAAAAAGAGAGGATGGTTTTCAGTGTAAGGACTGAGACATTACAAAACATTGCTGGGTAGGGAATAATTGCTAAACGCATGTGCAGTCAGTGTGTTGGCCTACCCAATGTATACAATGGTAGAAAGGATGCAGTCCTGAACAAAGAACTGTCAGGTAATAACCACAATGGGGCTCTGAGCTCTCAAGAGCGATATTGTATTGTTACCAGACTCTTTAAATAAAGAAGTTGAAGCCTGCTCCAATCCTTCAGGAAGATTTTTTTATTTTTATGTACTTTAGTTAACATTCATAGGAAAAGAAAAGTTCATCTGCAGTGTTATCTTGTGTAAGTCTGCTTTTGAAGTAATAGCTGCACAGGTGAAGTCTTCTACTTAACTGCTTTGCCAAAGATTGGAGTAATGGGCTACTTCTCAGTTATGAGGATAAAAAAAACTGAGTACCTATGGACATCTGTAATTTTCTGTGCTGGCAGATGGAAGCCAGGTAACATACTTTAGACCCTTTTAAATGGCCAGAGGCACAGATTTGGGCAACTGAACTGGCCCAAGTGATGGTATTGACAAGGGACTTGACTCAGCACCCTGCATATGGATAGATGCCCTGTGACCTTTGATATGCTCTGGGTTTACTGCATGGCCTCCAGCTGCTGCTCCAGGTGGAAACATTCCCATATGATTCCTGTGTCAGATTCGCTAACTGTGGAGGGTGTCTGTACTAACTGCCAAACTGGCAGCTCAAATAGAATTAAAAACCTATGCATAATTCCCTGGGCTGAGGGAAATTTTAATATTAAGACATCCATCTATACTTAGAGGTTTAGATGCATGCCGGATGTTTAGATTTCCTAGTCAGTGCTTCAGTGACGCTGAAGGAGCAACTGACAAACCACAATATTCAGAGGGACTTTTGATGGAGGGGGGGAGTGGTCAGATGAATGAATGAATGAAAGAATGAATGAATGAATGAATGCATCACAAAGCAAGAGGAAAATACAAAGCAAGAAATGATAATCTTTAGGAAGAAGCATTCATCGGAAGTGGAGGAGGGAGAAATATTGATAACTCAAGTGTTTTATTTTTCTTTGTCCTGGCAAAGAACAGTAAAGAAAGGTCATAATTTCTGTAAATGGAGTAATACATTTTATAATGGGGTTATTTTATAGATGACAATTCTATGATCTTTAAAAGTTCTGAGAAAATTGCAGGCATTTTAAAAGAAGGAATTTAAGCAAAAAGATTCAGAAACAAAGCTTTCAATATTTTCTCAGCAAAATGGAGTTCAAAATGAGGTCATAGATAGTTTTGTATTCCTGGATTTGTATATTATGAAAAATTTTATGAAAAACTCTTCCACTGAGCTTTTGTGATGTAAGACCATATTAGGAATTGGAAAAGGAAGACTGCTGAAATACCACAGACAAAAGAAGTAGCAAAAGTATAGTGAAAGGTAAATCAAAAAAAGTCTTCTAAGATGATAATAAACAGACAAAGGGTTAAAATGAGAAATAAAAAGAAAAATAAAAGAAAAAGAAAAAGAAAAAGAAAAAAAAAGGAAAAGAAAATGAAAATGAGAAAGGAAGAGAAAAAGAAAATGAAAAAAGAAAAAGAAAGGAAAAGAAAGGAAAGGAAAGGAAAGGAAAGGAAAGGAAAGGAAAGGAAAGGAAAGGGAAAAGAAAAAGATGGGAAAAGGAAAATGAGATAATATCTTGCATTTGAAAATATCAATCTTTGATCTGGCACCAGCAATGGAAACAGGAGAAGCATTATTTTAAAGATAGTTCATTCATTTTTGCTTTAGGAAGCGAAGAGGAAAACTGCAACAGAATTTGGGAATAGTTCCTAGAACTGAAATTCTGAGATGTCCCTTCACTGCATAGTGAGTGTGGAAAATTGGAAGAGCTTTGGATAGGGTTTCACTACACCCAGCAACTTGATCAGGAAAAAAATAGATTGAAAAGAAGGGACTGCGTTTTTCTCCCACAGAAAAAACCAAATCTGAGACCAGAGTGCCCTTGAAAGCTGCACTCACATACAAAATGAATTCCTTGATTTTCAGGCTTCTGTCAACTTGACTCACTACTAAGGTGAGCCTAACCCTCCCCTAAGGGGTGACATGAGTTTATGTGCCTGGGAAGAAGAGGAGCAGGAGCAGTGATTGGGGGAAGGCTGTGAGACAGACAGAGAAAGGAAAAACAAAACTGCAGCAATTGAGGAAACCTTCAGAAGTGTTATTTGGCTGGTTTCTCACACCATGCTGGTTTATTATAGATGACATTCTAGTCAATTTAATTATGAAAGCATTTGTCACTACCACCTGAGGAGGAATAAAAATCAGTGACCACAAAGGTGATCGCATTAGTCACCTCTATTATTAAAGGTATCATTTAAATCTCATTGAAATGAATGAAAAAAAATCAAGTGATTTAAAAGGAAATGAGATCACGGCATAACCATGCCTAATAAATAACCTACTTTGTTTTTTTTATAAACTGCTGTGGGTCTTTAAATAACCAGCAAGGAAGATCATGTGGAACATGGTTGCTATTACTAAAACTGGTTGATCTATTCCATAATTGCTGTTATTTTTTTTTTCATGCAATCACAGAGCTCTATTTCTGTGTGAACCTTTCATTAATCTCCAGGTTGGCTGTCAAAAGTATTGATGGATTTTTTTTTTTTTTTTAAACCAAGTACTCAGGGGATCCAGCCAGCTCACATCTTATACTAATCAGTAATTTTATAATTATTGACAAATCAGCTAAAGTGCAAGCTTCATTTGGAACCATATTTGACCAGATACTCTGTTATAGTAAACCTATTTTCCTGTCAAAAACATTGAAATTGGATTTATTTATTGCTTTAAAAATAATAGCTGTGATAAGAATGCATCTGGCAGAAGCTTATACATATAACTCAATTTAGGTGCTGCAGAGACAGTCCAGTCAGTCTTCAGTGCCTTGCTTATATGTGATATGTATAAATTCTTTTTGATTTTTCTTTTTAGATGGGCTTATATGTCTCTATCAGGTTTTGACTTGGTTGACAACTTGCAATAGAACAATGAAGATTTTTTTTTCTATTTATCTGCTTGCTATTTTTTGCAAAAAACATAAACTGAGCATCTTGGAGGTTAATTTTCAGAGCTCTGTGGGGGTAGAGTGCCCTAAAATTAATACGTGATAATGGAATTTATGTCTATGTTTCTCATAGGCTCATATGAACACATATTTGTTCAGTTTTTTTCCTAGCCCTTGGAAGCAAATATTTAAACTCTAAGAATAAAAGTGTATCTTTTAGGTGTACTAAACTTAGCTTCCATTTCACTGCCTTGTGTTAACAAATGTTGGTGAAGTTGCTTGTACAGTAATAAGTTGCCAAAAAGCATTTCACTACTACTGTAAGACTGAGATGTCTGGGCCTTGTCCAACCATAGTGTTAGGAATATTAGGATTGCCTATTCAATACACAGGTGGAGTTAGGGGCTGGAGTCACAAAAGCCAGCAAATGGGATCGTTATCCACATGCTTAAGTGAACCAAAATGCAACATGAGAAAAAAGAGTGAGCTTGTAGTCCCACCTCTTTCCTTGACAAAAAGAATATCCACAAAACCAATTTTGAAGTGCATCTAATATGTTATTCAGATGTACCTACCCCTTCAGCTACACTCACATCAGTCCAGAGGATACGGATATGAATGTCTACTGGACTCATGTGACATGAAGGCACATTTTCTGTATGACAGAAGATGTCTCATTCTGGGTAGGTTACAAGCAACTGCCTGACAAATGCACTGCTGGTATGATCAGGACTCTATCTTGACCATTTTCCTTTGAAAAGGTGTCCAGTATTTCTCAGGCAATGATTCAGACACTTTATCTTCCATTGGATTTTAACCTGAGATAGTCCAGACCATGTTAACTTTGCCATGGAGAAGACTTTGTGTACTTATGGAGCAGCTCTGGAGCTCCAGAATCAGTAGTGACAGCGTGGGAGTGGGTCACGATCTGCTTCACTATAAAAAACTACAACACTGAAAGGTAATGGAAAAATCAGGGGTGGAATTTGTGGCAATTGAAGCCTAAACCTATTCTCTAACTTCTGAGCCATGCTTCCTTTATGGTAATGATGCTATTGTAAGAGAATATTCTCTGTTCATCTGCAGAGATAAGCCCATATCCAGTCTGAAGGATGCAAAAAACAATGAAAAGACTCTCAGGGGGTTCATTGCCTTCTAGCTCCACTTTAATGCATATTTCGATGGACATCACAATTTAAAGTTGTGTTTCAGGCAGCACAAATCATGCTATAGTATTAGAAACTGCTTCAGCTCATGATGAGGCAGTTAATAAGCCTTGAAGGATATAAGATGCACTCAGAAGAATCAAGGCAATGATACTTAGCTGAGTCATCAGAGAAGGCTCCTTCCCTCATCTGTTCTGGCATCTGTTAAAATGAAGATATTTCAATCTTTTCCATTAATGACTGATTAATGATCTATGGAATTTCACTACCTGCTGAAAATATGCTCACAGAGTCACAAAGCTTTTCATGACTGCTTATTCTATTTTATTATGGTGTCCCAAAAGACTGTTCTATATTGCACATATAAAATATCTACCTCAAAATTTTTGTTCAACATCTAACAGAATCAGCAATGTCTTTGTCATTCTCTCTCATATTTGTCACATAATTTTTTTTTTTGTTTTCATGTTTCTGTTTATTTGTAATCTGACAGTTCCATGGATGTTTGTACTTTGACCTCTGATTACTTTTATAAGCTAATTCCTATCCATTATTTTTTCTGAGAAATCATTGTAAATGCCATGTTACATAGAAAATACCATATTTATTCCAATACCATTTACTACACACTACATGCCTTTAAATTTACAATAAAATACTTATATTTTTCCATGTATATTAGAAAAATTATTTCTGCACCTAAAATGACAAACCAAGTATTATATTCCTTCAATAAAAACAGGAGGACAGGAACATATACAACTCCCTTTATGTTCCTTAAAAAATTGTTTGGATATTTTTTAAAATAAAAAAAAAATAAACAGTTGTGATATTTTTAAAAAGAAGGCCTAAAGCAAAAAAAAGTTCCTTTTTCTTTTTTTCATGAGAAAATTAAACTTAAGAGAGAGATAATAGGTGAGAATTCTGACACACTGAACATGTCTCTTTTGGTTGCTTCTTTTCCTCACAGTGAAGAAGAGGATATTATTCTAGGTCTCTTTTGAAATGAAAAATTCGTCTCCCAACTCTACTTTTTAACTTAAATACCTAAATCAAGTCAGGATTTAAGAGAATGAGGCCTTTTGAAGATCTGGGAGCAACTGAATTACAATATAACAAATATTGTACTTAATAATAGAGCATTCTCAATTAGGTAACATATTCGTCAGCTCAACAGTTTTGTTGCTGCAAAACAAATCGTGAATCCACATTCACTTACTTTGCCACGGGCATTAATCCAATATATATCATAACATAGCCATTTATTCCTTATTTATACATATTTGTGGAGAGAGAGAGATACACGCTGTAGGTAAGTGATGTCCACACTTCAGAATTGCTTTTCAGTGATCTGCACACTGTTAAACACTGTGAAGAAAACACCTTATATCACCAGTTTGGTGAGTTTTTCAACACAGTTTAGACCAAGTGCTGTAAATGTAGGTTTTAAATGGATTAGTCTATTAGCAAAAAAGTCTGGAGGTGACAAACCATGTAAATTAAGCTTCAAA
Organism: Eulacestoma nigropectus; assembly: GCA_013397775.1. Taxonomy (NCBI): domain Eukaryota; kingdom Metazoa; phylum Chordata; class Aves; order Passeriformes; genus Eulacestoma; species Eulacestoma nigropectus. The sequence goes on along the minus strand of VZTE01003864.1, from coordinate 833,432 downwards.
AAATGTTTTCAGAAATGCCTCTGTCATGCAATCACAGGCATTAAGGCAAATCTGTAAGAGTATAATCACATAAAAATGTTTTGGAACATATATAACTTGTAAATGCATTAGAGCTGCATGGAGGTTACCTCAAATTATTGTGGAAATGGAACATTTGACTGTAAATCACAGCACAATAAATTATAGTTCACACTAGGTGGTTTTCATTTGGCATGCACAAATCTTCACCTATTGTAAGGTACATACAAAGTCAGAAGCAATGTTGTGTATACTATCAGTTTTTCAAGATACCCTAGGAATAAATTAGCAAATAACAAGCTAAATTGGCTCCAAATACTCAAAGTATTATTATATAAGCATATTTCTTTAGTAAAATATAAGGGTTAGAAAACATCATCTGAATGATATCTAAAAATAAACTGGAAGTATGATAGTTCCTCTAATGAAATACAGCCTGGAGGGCTCTAACCAAACTGATAATCAGGAAGATGCAGCTTCGAGGAGAGAAAAAAGGAGGAACTGTCTGGGTGGTCTGATGTGAGTAGATTGCAAGATCTCCATTATCCTAAAATGGATACCAGGTATCCAAGCAGTGAAGAATGTATAAACATTAAGTGTGAGTAGAGTGCCGCAGACAGAGAATCCTTCGGGAAACAAGAAGAAACAAAAGGAACTTAAACACTGATACTGATTGCATTGTAGCACAGAAAGACAAAGGCCAATAGCTTCAGCACAGTCTGAGGAATATCTATTATATTATCTCCAATGAAACCCTAGTCCTCTGTTCAGAAGTGACTGAAATTATAATAAAATCAGTCCTCCTAGAAATAAAATTCAGCTCAGTAATTGCTGCAGTAAGCCTATTCCCTCTGGCTGTACTACGGTACAATTTTTATTATTTTCGAATTTTGAGTAGATAACCTAGTCATCATTGGTGAGCAAAAAGATTTTAAAAAAGATAAAACCAATTGTTGAATTTAGGCTTCACATACTTTCTGGCAGAAATTATCTGAATTTAACGCTTTAATGGTTCATTTGGCATTAAATAAATGGGCAGGACATGGAGGGAAGTAGAAAGGAAGGAACCTTCAGAACTGCATCTGTTTTCTGCTTTAAGAACAACCCTCTTTTTCTTTGATGCGCATTCTGACTCCACTGCTTCTGCTGAAGGCCAGATCAGATGCTCCTATGACAGCACTAAATGGAATGAATCAGAGAAGAGGAGGGAAAGAAAAGAGGACCTTTTCAAAAAAACCCAAACTGAATGTCTATGCCAATTACAAAAATTGGTAAGCCAGCCCTACTCTTAAGAAAAAAAAAGATGTTTACTCATCTAGATTTGAGAGTTTCAGAATATATTTCTTGCCCTGGTAAACTTAGTAACCTCCAGGGGTCTGTGTTGAAAACAAAGATCTTGCAACTTGACCTTTCTATTGTTGACTACCTGCATTTGTCTGGTGAGTTAACGGCTTTCTAGAAATCAATTGTTTCATTAAAAAGCTTTTATATGATAACAAGGATGAAAACAAGAAAATGCAACCATATCTATTGCATAGATTAATTACTTCTTTTGAATACAGCTGAGTCTAGGGAAATAAAACCTTTGGCAAGACTAATTTCTCACCAACCAGAAAGGAAACAATTCTGGGAAAGGAAGCAAGAATTTCTTATCAAGATGCCCTTGCAACAGAATCTTTCAATTTTGCTTATTGTGATTTTGCTATTTTCTAAATAACCTGGTCATCCTTGCCTTTCATTGTGTACAAAACCCGCAAATTTTTCACTTGTCAAAAATAGATCTCCCCCTTTCCCCAACAAACATGAAAATACTTCATGTAATTTTAAGCCAAAAGAATCCATTATAGTTAAAAGAAATTCAGTCATTTGAGAACTCTACAAGATATTGTGAAACACTAAATTCAGGTCAACAGGAAATTCAAGCAACTTCATGTTTCTTTCTCCATTAGAAAAGGAAGACAATGAACTAAATAAAATAAATTCAGAAGCTCTAAAGCAGTATGGATCTTAATGTTTCATGAATCACAAGGAATAAAATACGTGGTGTTAAGTTCTAAATGTGAAATTAATTTCTATTTGTTGAAGTATTAGGACTTTTTTTTTAACTGCATTAGTTATACCCTTATGCTCTCTGTACAGCTTTGAACAGCTGACATGTAGTTTTGATGAATTTATTTGCTTTAATTTGCTTAAGACATATTTCTATGGTACTTATGGGTGTATATTATGGAAGTGATCCATTCATTGACCAGCAGAAGGGAACTCTACTCTTTCTGCACCTGAAAGCCATTCTATTTATATGATCTTTGCAACTGCACTTTTTGTATTTGATCACTATGTGTGCAGACATATTTTTACATGGTAAAGTTTATATACAAGATCCTGATCTTCCTTGGAGGAGGGAAGGGATGAATTCATAGCAGTTTATGACCTGAACTACAATGAGGAGGATTTTTCTTTTCCTCTCTGTTCAATTTAACATTTTTAATTTGGCAAAAGAAATATTGCATGAATGACTCAAGACTCCCCTGCAGTATGATGGTGCTATCTAGTCAGGTTACAGCACTGCAGCTTGAAGGAATGAAAACCAGACTACACTTTATTATCTAATGACAGCTGCTATAAAACTTTATGTCATCTCTTTTTTTTTTGCTTAAAGTGTAACAGAGTTTGCTGTAGCCAACCACCTCTCTAATACTTGCTCTTTTTACCTAACCTCATCTTTTGTGTTAGATTAAGTATGTTGCTTCTCTTCTTGCCAAACATTCTGACTGACATTTCCTGTGTGCTTTCAGTGTCTTTTTTTTTTTTCCCTTTCCATCATTTCTAATTCGTTTTCTCTATTCCCATTTACTCCATCAGAGGTTTTGTTCTTCTCTGGCTTGGTTGAATAAAAATGGAAAAAAAAAAAGAAAAAGAACCTGTCTTCCTGTATTAGATATTAGAGCTTTCCCAAAAGCATTTTACTTCTCTCCTATGGATCCTTACTTAGCACTTTTCTGATTTAGCCAAAATTAAATCTCACCATTTCTTTGTGTTTTACAGTAGATCTGATTAAATAGTGTAATGGAAAATTATAATCATCTTGCTGAGTAAAGTTGAAACAGTTATTCTGTGATTTGTGATTTTTATTGTCTCTATACTAGCATTAAAACTGGAAAAATTTGAAGTATATGAAAAAGCTTAAATGTTTTGTTATACTCCATTTGTACATGCTAACATTTTTTTGGTGGTTTTGTTTTCTATTATTCTAGACTAAAAAAATCACAGACATTAGTGGTCAAAGTCACAGAGTACGTCATCTGATCTATTTTTTTATTCCAGCACTGGTTTTTTTGACTATACTTTATCAGAATAATTTGTCCAGTCTACATTTCCATGACCCTTTTCCAGTTCTTCTAAAAACTTACGGAGATGTTTCTGCTGATATTCATCCAGCATTATGCTCTACAGAGTTCCATCCAAGTACTTCTTCCTAATATGCCCTCAGATTATGCTAGAAATGTTTTTTGCTCCTCAAGAAAATTCTCGACTACTGGAATGCATAGACAACTTGCACTGAAGCCAAGAGGATATGTGTGTTGGAGAATGAATCTGGCTCTTAGTATTTACAGTAATGGTAATTATTTTGTCCTCTTTATCATTCTTGAATTAATAAAGATGATATGGGAACTTTCTGATGATATCAGATATGTATCATGGTGTCTGTAATTCAATAATTGTAATAATTGTAGCAATTGTTCCCAAGAGAATATCCATAGCTTTGAGAAAATACCCAAAATTCAATGTAAAATGGATGGAGAGAGGAAAGCACTACAGAAAGACATGTGAAAGAATCTGTGTTATCTTAGAGCTAATAAATTATTCCCATCACTGAATCTATGGCTTACCAGCTCCTTGCAACTGCTTCTAGCCACTTGGCAAATAGCATCTCAAATGCATTCTTTGAGGAAACAAGTTACTCTTCCATTTTAAAGCATAATCCATTAAAAAAAAGCCAACAATTAAAACAAAACCAAAACAAAAACAAACAAACAAACAAAACCCCCCAAAATCCCTCAAAACAAAAGAAAATGATCACCTTACTGAATCGCTTATTCTGAGGAGATGGGAACACCAGGCTCAAAACAGTAGCTCTTATATCCAAGAAGAAAGCTCTAAGCAATGCTCACAAGCTTTCCTGCTCTGGAAGCACTCCAGAGTGTGTACAGTGTTGAATTGTTGTGGACCAATATGAAAGCAAAACCAAAGGAGAGTTACCTTTCTAGTGAACTATAGAAATTATTTCTGATGTATTTTCTACATAGAAACAATGTTTTTTATGAAAAATAATGCTTTCAAATAATCCTTTGACTCCAATAACTGATACTATGGAAAGAAAAACCACTGCTAATTGTGATTTAAAAAAAAATAAGATTGGTGGTACTCACATGAAAAGTTTTTCATCTGAGGACTTAAAAAATTAAATTAATCCTCTCAATACTCATGAGGATTGGATAGCCTGTTTTTACAGAATGGAAAAGAGAGATTTGGGAAGGCTAAATATTTCAGCAAAGTTCATAAAACAGACTCAGACTTTAAGCTGAGAGAGGAATCCATTAGTTCTCATAGTATTCTATTTCTCTGCCCACTATGTGCCCTCCCACATTTCTGTTATTTATATGCAACATTAACTCCAAAAACCTCCATACTGTTCTAAATATCCATGAATGTCTGTGTCCTTTTGCATACATTCTCTAATTGTTCTCTTTTTGTCTTGGATATCCAGCATATTTTTTTACTTCCCTGTAAGCAAGATTTGCAATTACATAAATCACCCTTCTTTTTCTACTGTAAATAGTTTTCCAATCCTGAGAGCAATGTGTCTAATTTTAATTTGTTTCTTTCTAAATAGTTCAATTATAGACAATTGTGTGTAATAAACTTTTCTGTCTTTTTTTTTTTTCAATATCTCTTTCATCTTCAAGATTGGACTCTGCTCATGAGAAATCCATGACAGCTCTCTACATTGTGACTGGAGATTCAACTCTGATGGGTAAATGTATCTATATGTTTATGATACACCCAGAACTATTGCAACGAGGTTTCCATGTCTCTCTATATTTTTCATTTTTGTAGCACAGTTGTAACAATGTGGCAACAAATATGTATCCCCTATATTAGTTCTTTGCTTCATAGTGAGTGATGAAAAAACCTCAGGAAAAGTCTTCTTCACGTCTCCTTTTCTTTCATATTTGATAAATACTTGGAAAGAATCCATTTGGATCCAGCATTTTGTCAGCATTTCAGTTAGTCTTCTTTTCTAGGCATACTATGATCATAAAACTATTGCACAAATCTCTGTTCCTCTCCCAGATTGTTTCCTAGATTTGATCTTCATATGAAGGAATAAATTCATGGTCATGGTGATGACAAATGCATCTGCCACTCGTTTACTTTTTTATGAGTCCATAACTTCGTTTTTTTCCTGCTAGTCAAGAAAACATTTTGTTGTGTTTTAGATGCCCCTGGTTAGCTTAGCTTAATTTAGAAGATTTTAAAAGGATATGGCAACAAACAACCCCAAATTTATATCCTGTAACTTTTGTGTTCTGTGGGCTATATATTTTCTCAAGGGATGAAAACTTGTCAGAATCTCTGATCTTACCAAAAGATTTACTGCCGAATAGCAGTGCAATTTTGCAAGATAGGTTGACTAAGAGGTCCAAATTAGTATCATGAAACATACTCCATAACATCCATGTGTTATAGTCACCAAGATAGAAATGCCCATGTTAAAAAATGTAGTTCTGGTGTAAATGTAGTTCTGGGTAAATTTGCAGCTTTTTGTACTCAGGTTTAATTTTCTAGTGTCTCTTTTAAAAGAGAGTTTAATAATATATTGTTTTAAAGAATATAATTTGTATAATAAATACTAAAGGCTGTGTAGGCTAGATCTCACTCTCAGTGACATTATTCAGAAGAGGTTATCAGGCAGGCAGCTCTTTAGTTTGGGGTGAGATATATCATAGATAGCTGAAGACATCTAAAATTAGAGATCTAGCTAAATTCTGTCATGGACACTTGCAGGTGACAGTTCATCATGAAGGAAATTAATGGAAGGAATCATGATTTGTGAGGGTATTTTTCTGTCTCAGGTAATGAAAACTACGTAAATCACTATTTCAAATAAAATTTCTTATGTTCATTGACTCTCATCTTTAGTATATAAGATATATAAATCTTGATTCTACTTGATGGAATTTACTGTTTTCTTACTATAAGAAATTAATTGAAGAAAAGTCCATTTCATAGCAGCACATTTTTCAACTTTTCTTAAAACTTCTTAACAGAAATATTGGGGTATAACCAGACAATTTTTGGAAGGATTATGTATAATCTTGCTATTTTATGTCAAATCTCTTGATAATTTCTTGGTCCTTTCTCAGGTGTTTAACAAAGATAGAGATAAGTATCTCAAGCACAAAAATGTAGTCCTATCAAAAGGAGTTTCAAAGGTATAGCTAAGCATTATTCATAGTGAGATTATTTGCATGAGTATCACAGTAATGATAGTGTTCACAATAACTGTATGTGTTTTCCTGTTGTTTTTAATTTTTTCAGTGACATGTACTAAATAATCAGAAAAGCCTTTAAAAGCAGTTTTACTATTGCTGCTTTTTTGGTTTTTTGGGTTTTTATTATTTCTAAGATTATGGAATAAGTACTAGAGGAAATTTTCAATTTCAGATGGTTAAAGAGGAAATAAATGCACAAGTCCATCTGTTATGAAATCCCTTCCATGTCTTGTACAACACATAAAGCACATTCAAAAATTTTTAATTCTTTCTTCTTTTTCCTCTGGAAGGGAGAAGATGGATTTGGATAATCCTAAATTAAGTCAAACTTCCAAGACGGAAGTGATCAACAATCATTCTAAGCAACATGTGGGGCTGCTGGCCAACAAAACCATTTGATTCAGAGCGTGGAAAGGAAGGACTCTGATGTCCCCATCGCTGTCTCCTTAAAAACCAGGTTAAAAAGGGAATGACCTCTGGCCAAAGTTTGCTTCCCCGTTTTCTTTTTAGTTGTCTTCTCTCTCTCAGAGTTACTGAGTATGAGGAGCTGTTCATTAACCGTACAAAACCCTTGTGCTTAAGCAGAGAGGTATCAAGCTGGAAATACGTAAGTCTGTAGGAGTGCTCTAGAAAGAGGCGACACTAAATAGTCTGACTTGGCCTAAGAACACTATTCCAGAAGCATGGGGCTTTTTAAAATCAACACCCAGACACAACTCTTCCATGTCAACCTCTTAGGATTTCTCAGCCTAACACTGTGAAACTCTGTACAGAAAGCAGATGAATTAATTTCTGCAAAGAGCTGATTATCACCTTATAGATAAGGTGATATACACAGTCATCTGTTCTCCTTGTTAGTCGAATGACCTTTCTGAAGGCAGCCTGCATGACACTGTATTGCATAGCTCTGTATTTCATTTCTTGCCTTTATTGCCTAACTTACTACACAGCTTTTTCAGCGGTGTGCCAATTGAGAGTGGTGCATCTTTACTCTAGAGACAGGAGCAACAAGACAGCTTGAGAGTGCCTGTAGATGTACCTAAGCAGATCCTGGGACTTGAGTAACCAGGACAGCCAGGAAGTGATCTTTCATAGATTCTTGTTTGCAGCATAGAGTACTTTTCTTCTTTCTGAAAAAATGTAGATGGCTTTCCAATTTTTTCCCCTTTCTTAGGTATTGGAACACCTTCATGCTCATTATAGGGAGACAAAGTAGCACACAGTTCATTCAAAACTAAAAATTTCTTTAGACAGTAGAATTTCTATGCGCGTGGTTTTACAGTGTTCAATGGAGAAGACTAAATCCTTCTAAATCTCTGGCTCTATTAGCCTAAAAAAGACACGATAATATGAGATTTTGCTTAGAGAAACCGTGTGCAAAGTGCATAGCAAATTGGAATTTGCTAGAACCCTCAGTTACAGAAATAACTCATTGCCACCCAGTCAAATGAGATGACTGTTTCTTTTCTGTTTTCATGTGTAGTCAGAAAACTAACTGTATTCTATAGCACATGATTCCCATGTTAATGGTTTAACCTAAATTTTCTTTTTTTTTTTTTTTTTCCCCTGGGATCTTAGTTAGCATGAACAAAAAAAGTAAGATACTTAATCTGCCTATGAGCAACATCACACAGCTTTTAAGAGATGCACGTTGTTGTGGTGTGTTCTTTTACATAAAATCCTAGGCTAAAAGAAAAGGAAAGAAAGAAAAAAAATTTAAAAGGAAAAGAGAAATTTCTTTAGCTATTCACTATTATTCTCTTCACAAAAAAAAAGAAGAAAAAACCCAAACAAAACAAACAAACCAAAAAAAAGAAAACCACAAAGAAAGAAAGAAACCAAAAAAAAATAAAGAACCTTAAGAAACAAAAAAACACTCCCCAAACCCTCACTCATGGTGTTTTGGGTAGAGTAGAATAGAAAAATAATGCTATTTTTGCATCACCTTTTTTCCACTATTTGGGCTCAAATGTCTCTAGAGTAGATACTGGTGCTATTTTAGTTACTGTAAGTAATAGGATTAAAACATTAGTTGGAAGTCTTCTGATGTGTCAGACTACCCAATAAATGCTGGGTGTGTGCTGTAGGGTCCCTTAAGACAGCTAACATAGCCATGTAGCTAAGCAGCTACTGCACTGCCTCTCCCTTGCAGAAGAGGTTTTCAGGTGCTTAGTCAGAACAATTTAGCAGCTCCTTTGAGAAACCAGAGCTGTTCAAAGAAATGTTATCTGGAGTGAGGATCTCATCTGATGTTTTTTCCACCTCTTCATAGATTTTTTTTCTTTTCTTCAAGCTAGCTCATATTCTACCTGATGTGCTGAAGTTCCTTGCTGCAAATTCAATTTGCCTTCAAATATTTGGCACTGCTTCAAGGAAAATGATCAAATGATCAAGTTCACCTTGATCCCTTAATTTTGAAATTGCTTGGCTTGCTCTTTTTCGCACAGTGTTGGGTCAAGATTTTCTTCCCAGGGTGAGTTTCAGTTCATATTCTCTATTTTCACTAGCTGAGTTGCCGATTTCTAGAATGTCTGTCAATTCAGATTTTTTTCATATGTCAGGCTGCTTGCCCTTGAATGTTTGCCAGTATAAGAAAAAGGGAAAACATCCAACCAACTAAAGGAAGACGAGAATTCCAAGTGTGCAATGAGAAGATGAGTTCAAAAGGATATGTCTTTTTTTTTTTCTTTCCAGTTTCTGAGCTTAAACTTAATCCATACACATATTTGAATCTACAGCTGTGAGAAACGGCACCTTCAGGAGAAGCCCTTCTGTCACCGACATCTTACCTAGCAGGAATCTAAGGAAAGCAGAATGGCCTGATGGTTTTCTTTTCCTTTGTGTCACTATGTGAAAGAGCATATGGGGCTTGGAGTGCTAATTATGGGTATAGAACTGTATAAAGAAATTGTGCCTTCAGCACTGGACTCCACTGTGTGGATTAACTCTACCAACCATTGGCACTGAAGGGAAAGCACTGCACTTTGAGTCTCCTTGGTTTGAACTAAAGAGCCAAGACCTGTCAGTGGACAACTCATATCTAATGCAGATCAAGCATAAAAGAAGATTAAAGCTGCTATTGCCAAAGGATATATGCTTATATTAGTACAGCCAGGGATCTGCATGGATATAGCCATTTCTCCACAACAAATGATTTTTCTTTATCTGTTTCTCACTGCCATGATATGTTGCTCAAAGGTGAGGCATTGTTTCTTCATGGCAAAGGCAAATTTCACTTGCCAAACTTTTAATTCTGTTCATCCTTGATTAGTGATTTTGTAACTCATATTATCAGACTGCATATCATCATCTCACTAGGCCAATATTCGTGTATAAAATTATTTTCTTTCCATTACAAGTGGTCTGTCTCCTTAGTGTGTATGGCTCTGAATTCCTTTGTAGAGGACATATGCTTTCTCCACTGACTATAGAAAAATGTATTATTAAAAAGCAGACTAATGAAATTAACATGATGCTTCACCAGACTAAATTTAGACAATATGAATATTGTGCAATAACTTTTCTTATCTCCTAGCAATAATGATTTTCTTTTCCTTATGCAGAAAATTTTAAGAAACCTTTTTTCTTTTCATACAAAGGGAAAGAAGGTTAAATACACTTGCAGGAGTCGTTATCGTTAAGGGAATAGGGGAATTACAGTGTCTACTGGAAAGTATGGACAGTCCTGGAGTAGGACAAAGGGAATTTTTACTCACCCTTTTCTAGATTCCTCAGCACGGAGGAAAGATTCAGTTTGAATAATTCACTTTCATTCAAGACATTAAATAACTTGAAGCAATTAGCTTTACTTTCTGATAAAACTGAATCCTCTCTAAATGTATTTAGTGCAAGATTCTACACTATTTGTTGGATGACACATAAGAGTACAAGTTTCTTTTTATAAATAAGTTTGTGTGGGTTGATAGGTTTTGTTTTATTTTGTTTGTGTTGTGTTTTGGATTCACTAGAAAGGGAATTTACTTTTCATTCTTTTTAAGTTTTTAAAAAATATGCATGACCACACATAGCTTACAAGGGCAATCATCTAATCTAGTCTAAAAACAATGTCATCCATTAAAAAAGTGACTTCATATTTGAAAACAGAGTTTTCCTTCCTTCCTTCTTCCTTCCTTCCTTCCTTCCTTCCTTCCTTCCTTCCTTCCTTCCTTCCATTTGTGGTTCTNNNTGACTTCATATATGAAAACATAGCTTTCCTTCCTTCCTTCTTCCTTCCTTCCTTCCTCCCTTTTGTGGGGGCACTGCCTTTTCAATAAAATTGTGTTTTGAAAGCTGGGATAACACCGCATGCTGAACTAGAATTAAAACTCATCCCGCTCAATTTTTCTCATAATCCTTTAAAAATAACATTATATTGCATTTTTTTTTTTGCTTATTTGTAACTGAGGATATTTTTGCCCATGAGCTGTGCTGCCAGATGAGATGTTTCCAAAAACACTTTTCTGACAGATAATTGACCATTTAACCACTGGTCCACATAGCTGTGGAGCTGTGAGAGTAACTTTTTTTATATACGTATTCTTCTGCTTGCAATTTCATAGCATTCTGGAATGTCCTTTCCCTGCAGAATTGTCAAGAAAGAGCAGAGTAATAGAGGTCATCTGTGAATGTAATAAACAGTCTCATAGGAATCACTCTGCTCATACAATGTCAGTGGTGCTTTGTGAGCTTTGCTGTGATTTTATTCCAAGCTCTCAGAGCTCTGATTCCTAATGTATGACTCCTTTTTATATTCTCTAGTTCAAGTAATGTCATTTGTTTCCACTAACACTCTCTTACTTTACTCTCTCAGTATATCTAAAATTAACTATCACATTTTAATTCTAAATTGGACTGCAAAAACTTAAAATGTCATTCTACACTTGTTTAGACATTATTTATTAAGATATTCTTCATTTCATAAAAGTATTTTTTAAAAAAAGAAAATAGTATTATTTCCATTGAGAGTTCCCATCTAATTTTGTAATTAATATTCTATTATAATAAGAAATCAGCAATAAACTACAACAGTATATAAATATTAATTGCATTTTGCTTTACTTTTTATGAGTCTATGATCTCATTATAGTTCATGATACAGCAGTCCCAAGTAATTCATTATATATCTTCCATATTATGATGTCACAAGGATGTGTAATATGACTTATAAGGGTTTGATATGGTCTGGTTCTGTATAAATAAAATAGATTATTGTATTTATTTTTCTCATACCACTTTTAAAATATTTTTATGAACATGAGGTATTCTTGATTTGAAAAACATTTGTAGATCAAAATATCCAATAGTATCTAAAAATATCCAAATATATGTGCTGATTAAACTTTTGTACAAACTGTCAGGGAAGTTTCTGGGAAATATCTGCACATTCCATGCCTGTAAATTCAGATCTTCAGAAAAATAAACCTTGTGAATCCTAAGTTACACTTACCTTAAGCACAAGTGTGATAAAGCATTAAGCCAGTGAAATGTTACAGCTTGCACTATAGTTTAATTAAAGAAAAAAACATTTTAGTTCTGGATGTAATACCAGTTGACCAACTGGAAATTTATTTACTCTAAAGAATCAAACTTCATTTATGTTGCAACTAGTAAATCAATGATCAAGGATGATAGGCAGCAGGTGGGGGAAGGAGGGAAAAACCTCTTTTACACTTGTGGACACAATTTAAATAATACTTTTGTACTTGAGTAACTAACAGCAGAAACCACTGAATCAGATTCCACATCTACAGTGTTTGTAAAAATCCACTGCTCCACAACAAAAATTAATGAGAAATGGAGCTCTTGTAGTGCTTTGTAACACGATGTATTTTCAGAATTAAACCACAGGGCAAGAATGATGTGTAAGTGACTCTACAAAGACAGAAAAGGGCAGTTGGATGTGGCATTAATGAGAAAGAATAACGGTCCTCAGAAACCAGGATGACAGTGTTAATGTACCCAAAGCCCTGAGTAAGTTCAGCAGGTAGTATTTTCTTCAGAGGCCTGCTCAATTTAAATTATTAAGTAGTTGATGTAAAACTCTGAAACCTACTCAAGTCTCATATTCCTCAAACATAATGGTTCTACTGCTTCTATCAGTGACTAGAATTGCACAGACTCTTCAAGAACTTCATTCTGCTTCTCCAGGCAAATATTTCTGGAGGTTTTGTCTGTTTTCATTCCTCCTGCATCTGTGCATGTTGTCATCCAAGATAATTGAAGTTCTCTTTGCACAAAATCTATATAATGGAGGCTGTAAAAGTTTCCACCTGTAACTTAGTAATCTAAACAAAGAGAAAAGTTATGTTGCTATTGTACTAGCTGTATCCAACTACAAAGCCTTTTCCTGATGAATAGGGTGTAATTAAAGGAATATGTTATTGCACTTTTATAGTCATTCAGGTAAACTCACTGCTTTTCTTTAGTATTCTCCAGCTTAGTGCTCTAAAGACCATGAGTTACCAAAAAAAAAATTTTCTTAATGATTTTCATAGCTTCATGTTGATTAGAAGAAGGATGAAATAGAAAAATACTTGTCTGTGAATATGCTCAAGACCCCTGATATTATACTTATAACTCTTTTGTATTTTGATCTTTTTCATGACTTCCTTCACAAGTTTTCATTTGCTAACCCAGAGTGTCCTTACTCCTCAAGGTCTCCTTTAGAAAGCATAATTTTCTGTCTTTTCAGTGAGCAATAACAACAACTCTTATTGGCATTTATTATTACATGCTGAGCTTTATGGCAGGAAGTCAGATATTCACTGTAGCTTTCTCTGTTAGCCCAATTGAGCCAAGTTTTACTGCTGAAGCTAACACAGAAATGCAATTGTAAGTTTACTACCATTTTCTCTTCTCTTCTTTCCAACTTAAAAGTATCTGTTTTTCAAAATATCTAGCTGGCAAAAAATCATGAATTGCCTATGTCTAGGTAACAAAACCAAAACCAAAACCAAAACCACCAAAACCAAACGAAACCTAAACAAACAAAAAAAAAGAAGTAAAAAAATGTACAAATTCTACACTATAGTAAATGAAAAGGCCTTTTCCACATACAAGGCCTCTCCTTTAGCAATTTAATTTATCAGTGTAAAACCCCCATCAAAAATGAAATAGCAAGATACAGGCATTTTAGGAAATTATTATGGAGAAGTAATTCTCTTTTCAGACAGCTCTTTCTTAGAAGCTTGCTGCACACAAAGAACACAAAACACAGATTAAATGTAAGTACACTGAAACATGACTTCATACCAGAGTTCATGAAGAAAATTTATACAAAAGTTTCTTTATAAATACCCATCTTCCAGCTACATTTTCTTATGGTATCATTCCAGCCAGTTCTCATTCTAGTGCTCTGTTTAATTCCATTATGTGGGAGTTTATTTACTTGACAGACATAATAGTCAATTAATGCTAACACATGCTAAGTCCTGTAACATCTTCTACTCTGACACCCCACCAAAAGTACCTTTGACAGTGTCAATGTTTCACATTCTGAATTTAGACAAAATAATTATCTGAAGACTGATTGGGTTTCATGCATATCAGCAGCCATTCATGCAGCGGGATCTGCTCTGGTCCATTGTGTTTGTAATCCATGGATTACGCTCTGAGTACGCGCTGACACGAGCAACAGTAACAGCTCCATTATGGCCTCTCATCTCAAATAACCATGAGTTTCAAAACATTCACTGCTCTATTTCTGTGAGCTTCTATTTTCTGTTCCTTCTTATAAATATTTATAAATAAAAATAAAAATGAGATACAGAAATCACAAAAAGGTGCCAAATGATAAAATTTTAGAAATGTTGTTAAAGAAAAAAAAAGAAAACAAAAAAAGTCAGGTGTGAATACGTGTTCTAATTGTATTATTTAAGTTTCCAGTGCTGGAGCATCTTTTACTTCAAACTAGTCTGAGGCCAATAAAATCTTTATGAAAAGAAAATAAATGGAAACTTGAGAGACCTAAATGTTCTTTTTAACAGAAAAAAATCCCAGCAACAACAACAGAAACCAGCAAAGTGATCAAAGCTTTAATGGAGATTCAGTCTTATACAGATGGGAGTGTTCATTAGTGTAATATACATATATTAGGTTAATTCATATAAAATGAGGAATATCTGACTACACCTACTAATTTGTAACATACATATTTCGCTGGTCCAAAATAGTTAGATATTGAAACACCCCACACTTTATCCTGATGCTTAACATTCTCAAGATGATAATCTGCTGCTAACCATCCTACATATAAAGTCATTATTGGAGTACAGTTATTATTAATAGTGATTTTTCTTTTTTTCTTGGCACAAGATTATTTTGAAGCCTCTGATAACAGTGAACAGCCTCAGTGAACAGCTTGAACAACAGTTTCGCCAGGGGCACTGTATTCTGCAATAATGATTGATGGTAAACCCCACATTTGTCAAATTGCGATCTAATATATTGATGCAAAACAAGTGTGGGACCCTAACAAGCCATAAAGTCTGATGCCATTTTCTTGTCCACTATTAACCACATCAACTCCAAGAATGACACAAGAGAAAGGACAACTAATTTTTCTCATTTTTTCTGTTGAGTCAGCATGCAGTACAAAATATTTATTTCTATAATATTGCTAGTCTGTACAAAAACGACAATTTACCAAACAATTATTATTACAGGTTGTATTTACAGTTTATTTGTCTAAGACATGGTTTGTCTCTGCTTTCTGCTTCAGTTAGGACTCTATCCAGATTTTGCTTCAATTTCAGATCTTTAGAAGCCATTTTTTTTCCCAATTCCATAAGTAAAATAATGAATCTAAAGCAAACAAAGACCAGATAAATTTTGGTGTAGTATTCAATTCAAGATGAATGATAGCCTTTTAGTCATGTAATTTCGAGAAGAAATCACTCTTTTTTTTTTCTTTTTTTTTTTTTTTAATGTAAAGAAAGTTTACTTGATAAAAGGATTGCATAAATATATTCAAGCATCACTTTGAGAAAATTTCATCCATGGTTTGGGGAGTTATACTACTTTCAACTAAATATCTGTGTTGTGTCTGATCATCAAAGTCACATAGTACTATTGCTGCATGCTCATTAAAAGATTGTCAAATTCAAGCTGTCAAAGCGATTACCTAAATTCCCCTGCATAGATTAATTTGCATGAGCATAGCTAATGCTTTTTCCTGAAGATTTATTTTTTGTGTTGGGAATTTAATCCAAATATACATATTTGTACAAACAAAATTAACGCAACTGAATATATTTTAAGGACAATATGTCATCTTTAATAAAAAGAAATAGTCTCTTTATTTACTCATTTGATGACCTGTTCCAATAATCAAGGAGCAAGTGCTCAGTTAATATATTCCATATTTGACAGCTGTCTTTTCATTTATTTTGAATGGATCTGAAATATATACTTTAAGTCAGCTTTACTTTCTTCTAAAATGTAAAAAAAAAATTGTTTTAGACATCTTAACTGTGTATCTAATCAAGTAAAATTTTGTAAAGTAGGTATTGGTGGTTGATTGCAGTCACAGTGCAAACAAGTTGGAGGGCAAAGACAAAATAACGAAGTATTAAACCAGAGGATTTTTTTTTTTTTCCTCTAGGTAGACATCTAAATTATTTTTTTATCGTCCTGTCCCAACTGAGCTTGTGAATATGTTAAAATTTTTCCTACTGGAAATAAATACATGGGCTCTGAAATTGTTAGGGTTTCTTACTAAAATTCATAGATCAAGGATTTCCAAGCATTCATGTAATACATTGTTAATACAGAACTGAAAAGCCTTGGTATTTCAATATATTGTTTTGCCTTCTAATATTTTGGGTATAATAGATCCCCCATCTATGAATAAGCATGTGCTTAATTTTGTTTATTTAATCTTTAAACCCTCTGACAATACATGTGATAAGTGATGATACACATCATACATTCCAAAAATTGTATGTCTTCTTTGCTCTAAAGCAAAAGCAAGCTCACAACCTGATCGGTAAATAAATGTTGGGTGGGAGTATAATCGCACTACAACCAATAGACTTGGGCAGGATATATTTCTATGAGCCACTTCTAAATTCCAAATGTTTGCCCACACCACTCATGAACTAACATTTGCCTCTAACTTTTATGTTGTATCATTGCTACAGTGTAGGGATGCTTTTAACAGAGGAGCATTCCTTTGCTTGAAAATTTTGTGAACAATCATCATCTTTCCATTTTGAAGATCATTTAAATAAATTTCCCTTGTAGTAAGCATGTAAAAAATATTGCAAGGGATCCATATGGATAGAGTAAACAAACATCGATTCTATAGTTGCTAAGTGAAAGAAAACAAAATTTATATCTTAAAACAATCTCTAGTCTTAGAAGGGTTATGGGTAATAAAGATGGTAAAACACACATAAGAATGAAAAATCCTTATGAAACCATATACATAGTTTTCATCTTATTTTAATTTTGTGATCAATGACATCCAAATTCTGTTTATTGATGTGAAAACTTGAAGTTCTTGACCAAAATACATATTTTAGATAAAATGCCTTGATTGATGTTTGTATCTCTCTGTCTGCTAAAGATAAATAACCTTTGATGCTATTCTGAATCTGTAAATGCTTTCAGAGCTAAGATCTGAGACTTTGCATGCAGTAGCTTTACAATACACAAATACTTACTTTTAGTGCTCTGGATTTCATTACCAATTAAAAACTGGAGAGATTCTAGGCTTGGCCCTGATTATGCTACAAAGCTTATCTGCATCTTTTCCCTTTCATTCAGAGACTGTTGTGTGTGCATATATATAGAAAATGCTATATATACATATTACTACATATACTACAAAATACCCAGAATACACAATTATATGTTTATCAGTCTTAAGGAACCAGAGCCAAGTTGAAAGACATCAGTCTCCGCTTTTGATTCATTCCATGCTCTGCTCTTTAAGTAACCAGTGTCTGTTAAAAACATTTCATTTCATGAAAACATTTCATGCTGGGAAATAAAAATTTTAAAAGGAGTTTTTATAAACATGATAAAAATCTTTAAAATGAAACCAAGGAAAGGAAAGAATAAATAAGTAGTCCACTGCTCTGTTAACATGGTTGAATAACAAAATATATTAAAAACAAAATGGTAGGGGAGAAGGGGGGAATGAGTGAGAGGCATATGGTTTGGAGTGTTTCAGTGGGAACAATATATTAGGGAATATCATTCCTGAACTACAACAATCTCCAAGAAGTTGGGTTGATTCAGTGGAGTTAATATTCAAATGAAACCAGTATACCACTACTCAGATATATACAAATTGGTAAAAGCCTTCCTAGGAGATTCAGACTCAGAACAGTTCACCAAAAGAACTTTTTAGCTGCTGAAAAACAAGAAATACCTCTTTCTTAAGAGGGTCTGTACCTCTTGAAAACAACAGGAAAAAAAGCTCTAAAAAGTCAGATTTACAATTATTTTCTTGTATAATAATCCAAATGTCGTAATAGAAAATGACCCAGGAAACATCCTACAAACACTTAAACTGCAAAAAGAGCACTGGAAAATGCCAGCCTGCTGCTGAATGGGGCAGGGGAACTGGTGACAAAAGACATGGAAAAGGCTGAGATCCTCAATGCCTTTTTTACTTCAGTCTTTACCAGTTAAACTGCCTTACAGGGGTCTCAGGCCTCTGAGATCAGAGAGGAAACCTGTAGTTAGGAGGACTTTCCATTAAAGGAAGATCAAGCTAGGGAGCCCTTCAACAAACTGCAAAGGCAACCAACATCCTCCTCTACTGTATCAGCAAGAGTGATGTCAGCTGGTCTAGCAAGGTGATCCTTTTCCTTTTCACAGTCCTGGTGAAGTGATGTCTGGGATGCTGTGTCTAATTCTGGATATCTAGGACAAGAAAGAAATGGATGGCTGGGCTGAGTCTGGTGAAGAGCAATGAAGAAGACAGTGAACTGGACTACTTGACATAAGGAAAAGCTGAGAGAACTGGGACTATCTATTAAGTCTGGAGGAAGTTCAGAATTGATATTATCCATGTATATAAAAGTTTGATGGGAGGTAGTCAAGAAGGAAGTGCTCAGCGACAGGAAAAGAAGCAATGGGCACAAATGGAAACTCATTAAGTTTTATCTGAATACAAGAAAAGAGGGTTTTTATTGGAGAGTGGTTACACACTGGCACAGATTGCCCAGAAAAGCTGTAAAGTCTCCATCTGTGTCTATAGAGACATTCAGTGTGTGACTGGACACAGACCTGAGCGATCCTGCTTTTAGTGCTTGCATTAGTTTAGTCTCTACTAACCCAAAAGATTCTGTGATTCCATTAAAAAAAAAAACTCTTCCTTCCATGTGTTTATGGAACGATCTATGGTTGTAGTCATTAGTGCAGTACAATAAGGGTAGATCTGAGAAAGGAATGAAGCTGGTGTTGGGCATCATCTATTTTGTATTTTCTTCAGGAGTACTTTCCTGATCAGAAATAAAATATTGATGCTGATTCAGGAGGCAGAGAGTTGTTAATTGCTTGCTATCCAATGACTTATAATTTAGATTTTGGCCTTAATATGTGGAACAAATACTGAGTTGGAACGATTTCTTTGTTAAAGTCACATTGAGGCTCTGACCCTCCTGCACATCAGATGAAGCTGAGAATAAAATACAGATGAGGTTCAGTTTAGGTACAGCTGGTGTAAGAAGGACAGCAGGAATGAACAGGTACAGGTTTTGCTTTGGTAGGCTATTTCATAAGTGTCTGAGGTAATTCTCTTGCATATCGCAGGGTTATCTGTGCAATTTAATAATTCAGATTATTCTGTGTCTTAACAATACCATAAAACAGAAGGGCTGAAGGAGAGAGAACCTTTACATATCTATTCTCTATCAGAAGACTTTGGGGCAAGATTACACAGTATTACTAGGACCTCGAGGGCTGATATATCAGTAGGCTGTGTTAAGGTTAAGAAATAAAACTGGTGGCATAATTCATTTGCCCTAAAGAATTTCCATTCTAAAGTCTCTTTCCTGCAAAGCACTTCTATGTATGAACAGGCATCAGATACCTGTTGCAGTTTGTCAAAGTTTAACTGTCAAAAAGAAAAGGAGTAAAACACTAAGAAGCCTGAAGAAAATGCTATTAACTTTCATTTGTTAAACACTCTTTAAAAATTCAGTTTCATTAAAATGTCTTCTTTTTGGTGGTCTTACATGGAAATATTGGATGTATGAATTGTGTACTTGTATTTGAAACAAAGTACAGTGTTAGAGTCATTTTCACATGAGGATTGTCAAATTCTTTTAGCAACCATAAAAAGTAAGAAGACTTTGACAAAGAAAAGAGTAAAATTATTACAAGTGCATACCTATACATTAGCTAAAAATGCTTTTATCTTAGTCAGAGCACCATGGTAGCTTCTATTAAATCTGAAGTGATCTGTTCCTTTTGTGTCAGGTGTGATAGATTTACACAGATAAAACTTTCCCCAGACATTTCTTCAGTGACTGTAAGAAGTGATTTAAGAAGGAATCACTGTTTGTATTGGAAAATAATTCATTTTCTATGCTATGGTCCCAGCAAGGGTTCTGATCCCCTGCAATGATGTATGTTGGCTCTGTAATGTGGGCTACTAAGGGGAAAAAAGAAACCAGAAACTATCAAACACTTTCCAAAACCATGGACCAGATTTTAGCTAGGGGAAAAGATCATGTAGGGCTTAATCCAGCACATCAAAGTAGTGTAGATATAAGATGCTGGGAAAAGAAGACTGGCAGAAATCAGTGCCAAATATAAGCTTTTGTTTTGATGTTTAAATTTAAGATGTGCTAAACATCTTGAAAACAATTATTGGTGATTAGTTCAAACTGCGGGTTCCTGAAAGATGCAGATGGTACAGCACTAATGACAGTAATTACAGTTCAGATACTTTAAATCCACTTGCAATCTATGCACTTTAAAAACTTTTATGAATAAGCGAGATTAAAAGTGTCTGTGCAAAAATAAAACTCCTCTGTCCTGTACCCTGTTTAACAGAGAACTTACTTAAATATCCTTAAAAATTAGGCACTTTAAATAAGAAGTAATGTGTCTGAGATATTGTCCTGGTTTCACCTGGGATAAAGCTGGCATAGGATGAGTAATCACACTGTGCATCCCTTGATTTTTAAATAATAATAATAATATAATAATATAATAATATTGCTGTTGCTAAGGCTAATTTTAATGTTATTGTTATTATCATTCTTTTCTGTTCTATTTAACTATCTATCACAATCTAAAAATTTTACTTTTTTTTCTCAATTCTCTCCACCATCCCACTGTGAGGGGGGG
>VZTE01003864.1:684934-812542 GCA_013397775.1 Eulacestoma nigropectus | reverse complement strand
CTCCCCCTGGGGGGGGGGGGGGGTGAGGATGTATGTGGGTGTGTGGGTGTGGGTGTGTGTGTGAGTGAGCAGCTGTGTGATGTTTAGGTGCCTGACAGGTTAAACCACAACAGACATACATAGAACGTGCACATAGAAAGAGAATCCATCCCTCAATACAGTTTTGGTTTTACATGGTGTTTGTAACACCTATATATTCAGCAATAATGCAAGGGCCTGAACACTTTTTATTGTGTTTTATAACAATGTAAAAATATTCTCCTCTGCTATTCTGATTGCTGTTATTTGAAGTAACAATTCAGACAACATCAGCAATATGAATGTGAGCTGAATAAGTCTTCTGCAAAACCTCACATTAAAGAGAAGTGAAATGCATCTCTATTTTGGAAAGATTCCATTCTCAAAAAGTTTTCACTCAAAACCTGGAAAAAAGGCCTAAGTATCTAGGCTGACATATATTAGTGGTCAGTTTCGATCACAGAACAAGGCAATGCAATCTTAATAAAGATAGAAAGTCAAAGTTATCACTAATTAGATATACATAGGTTTAAGATCACAGATGTACAAACAGAATTGATTATTCAGTGCCCGTTTTAGTTAAAGAGATCAAAATAATGATTTAGCAGGCTATATGTTTCCTTGTAGAGCAATATGACAATGAGGTATTAAGACAAGTAGGACAGGAAAATATTTTATAAATTTCTACCTATTAATATACAGACATTTGAGGGAAGTACCATCAAAACCCAGAATCAAGCCAGAAAGACAAAAAAATCTTTGCTAAGAAACTCTCAAAGGAAACATAGGCTATTAACTCTAACAGTTTACAATAATGAATAGAAATTTGCTGCAACATAGTTAATATATATTCATCTGTTAAATATGTAAGCATGCAGATAATTTCATTAAAAATGAAATATCAGTATTTCAAAGGCATTTTTAAAAGGTTATATGAGGTTTCTGCTTAATAACTTAAGTAAATGGATCTCAAAATATTGCATCAAAGTAGTCCACTACATTATTTATAAAGTATTCTTTCAACAGTAAACTCCTGCCATCTATATGATTTTTTTTTTGTATTTTTTCCCTTCTAAATGCTGATGAAAATTTAAGGATGCCTACAACAATATAAATGACAGTATGTGTAGAGGAAGCAGTATCACCTTGAGGCTTTTGTTGCTCGCTTCACTCAGTTCCCAGCTGGACACCTCATGGGTGGTTTACCTTACTGGTAATTTAGCTTCAACAAAAAAGGCCTATTTTTGCCTGCTGCACTTCAAGTTATACTTTATGTCTGACCTCAGGCTGACTCAGTAGTTACCTTTTTTCTCCAGAACAGATGGTTCTAAGTTGTTGAACATATACAACCTGGCTTTACATCATTGCGTGATAAAGCATAAACGTTCCCAGCACTGAAAATAGATATGGTATTCTGTGTCTACAAATGTGAAAATACTTGAGTGATTTCAAGCATATGCAGTGACTCAGGTTCTATGTTTCTCCATGTGTGTAAACTATCTAACCCCTCTTATTCACATCGACTTAATGCATGCTCTGCTTTTCGCTGAGGGAATGGTGTATCTGGTCCACATGGAGATTTACTGAGGTAAAGGAGAGCTCTAGTGACCTGTCCGAGGCCATACAAGTTTACAAAAGTACGTTGCTAAAAGTACTTCAAAAATTATTATTAACTTTTTTATTAATTATCACTTTCAGTAGTCAGAATCTGCCCAAGTGCTTTGCAGAATTTTTAATTGCATACGCTAAAGAGTGTCTGTGTGTGTGGTTGTGTGTAAGGAGTGTATTTCCGTGTGCATCTGCATGCATGTTTCTTTTTAACTTACGTGGGCTTTTTCTTTCACAGATTTCTAGCACATTTTGTATTCCAGTTAAATCTATACTATGGCAAAAATGTGCTTCGACTTTTTGGTTAGGATTGCTCTTCCTGCAAGAAAAAATTTAATAACGCCCCCCAAAAAACCCCCAAAAAACCAAATCAACAAACAAAAAGCTCTGACAACCAAATAACAACAAGATAATCAGTGAAGTGCATAGTGATAAAAGTGATTTTATTAAAAATGTCAAGTAGGATCTATCTCTAAGTTTGTATAAATAAATTGCATTGGTACCTTATGCAAGATTAGAGAATGGTAGTACTGACAGCCTGTAAGGAATTAAACTTTGGGGAAGATCTTATTGCCAGCAATTTTCACACGAGACTTGTGAGTTATAAGAACCCAGTCAGGACATAAACATAGTATGTGAATGTATCTAAATGATGCTAGAAAGAATTATAAGACGTGCATACTTCTATGGTCTCACTTTTGAACACACAGGTGGCAAGCAAGGAGTAAAAATACCCTGCCTCCCAGCATACCTACGCACTAGGAATGTGTAAGTAAGCTGCAAGGAGAGGAATAAGAAGCAAATAAATTAGCTCTTCAATGTAGGACTGTGTTTCTCGAAGTCCAAGTGCACAAAGGAGATAAAGCAGTACTGGGAAAAAAAATGAGAGAGTAGAACACTACATTAATGACAAGGTGGTGATGAGTGTGAGCATAGCTACACGCTGAAGACACGGGTTGAGTAGTTTTAGTAGAGAGCAGGTAGGGAGAGGAAAGAGAAAGACAAGAAGAAAGAGAAGCCCCATCCTTAAGGAATTTAGTTCAGTATAAACTGGAGAAAAATCTGCAGAAAATTATGCATCTCAGACAAAAGCTAGAAGTGGTAAAAAATATCAGCAAGAGCAAAAGATTAAATACACAGCAAGTGTAGTATGATCCAGCAGAACCCATCCAGCAACAAAAATATCCTTGGAATTTTTGCTTCCTGAAAATAAAGACACTAAATTAGATCTTCTGTGCCAGCTTATTTGTTCTTTATTATAAATGACCTTTCAAGATAATATCAATATGAGAAAATCCTCAAATGAAGGCAGATCTATGGCTATTTCCAGACTTCAGGATAAGTGGTAATACAACTCCATAAAAAAAAATTGAATATTTCATATAATTTTCCTCTTAAATATAAACAAAATACCTTTTCTGAAATATAACAGAAAAGACTCTGTCCAAAATCTTATGATTTTTTTAAAAGGCAAACCTTGTTTTGCAAATACTTGCAAAACTCTTTGCAGCACAGGAATTTCAATGGTACTGAAACAATCAAGCAAACAAGCTTTAAACCCTCTGAAATCAGGCCTTACTCACTCTTAGTTCTTCTTAAGGAGCAAAATAATGGACATTTTTTCTCTATAATTTCTTCTTAATTATGATTTTATCATTTTACTTTTGGTACAATATTGAATCTCAATCTATTACTGAACCATCACCAAATTTATTTAAAATTAAGTGAACATGGCAGCTAAGACTGATCTCAAAAAACTTCACCCTGATATTTCAGCTTTTCGTAAACACGGAGAAAAAGAAAGACATTTCTTAATTTTTTAATACTTTTCTACTAATTTTCTTCCATTGCTGTTTTTTGCCTTTCTCTACCATAGCCTGCTCACCTTTTTTTTTCTTTCCAATTAAGCTTCAAAATAGTAACTTTTAAGCAGTCTCTTTGGATTCACAATGTTTGGAAATCAAATGAAGTATTGTCTATTTTTGCACCATAATTGATTAATTCATTTGGACGTAGTGCTATATATCTACCTTTTTAACATTAAGTTGGAGCGTTGCTTTTTTTTTTTCACACCAAGAAATTGCTTTGACTTTAACATACACTTCTCACTTCTGAAGGATCCTTTATTATTCCAGTCATACTCTCTTCAATTTTCTTTCTCCTGTCTAATCAGCATGATAGAGTTCAACCCCTACCTTGCTTAGAAAGCACCTACATAGACCACATGAAAAGTACATGTAGAACAATGTCTTAACAAAATACTCATGCCCTGAATACTGCCAGTCATTTCAACTCAACTAGTCTGAATACTCAAACAAAGCATAAATTTCACACTGGTTCTGTGCAATTGTCAGAGTGTTTTATATTCAATCCTCAGTATGGGCCTAAGGGAATGCATCCAGGTTTGCAGCAAAGAGTCCCATAGCAGTACCTAAAGACTAGAAGTTGTGAGAAGTTTGTTTATCAGTGCGTGTAATAAGGGTGAAAACATTGACTGCAGTTCTAATTTAAAAAAACAAAAATGAAAACGAAAACTAAAACAAAACAAAAAAAAACCCCAAAACCCTTGGGAGGATTTGTTTTGTTTTGTATTGTAAGACTGGTGTGACATTTGTTAGGTATCTGCTCCATAGTGCAATATTTTATTTGGCATTATTTTAGCATTTCAGCTATACCTTCCAGTATAAATACACAGTTTATGCATTTAACCAAGAAAGATCTATATAGGTTGCTAAGAATAGACATAAAGTAATTGAATAGCTTTTTTAATCCCCAGAAATCTGGGTTCTTTTCTCAGCTCATTCATCATCTTTTTTGATATCTTTGTCTTTAATATTCCATTTGTACAAAATTTTAAATGTTGAAAAGCAGTCAAAGTGGTGACTCAAAGTTCAATCACTTTCACTTCAATTGCTTTTCTTGAGAAACTATCCAAGAGATGATATGTCTCACTGACAAGAAGATTTTCATGGCACTGATTTTAAATATTCCTTTCAAAAATCATTCTCATATATGTCCCCTTTGTCATTACATTAGAAAACACACATAAACTTAAAACAACAAATATGACTAACTTTCAAATATTTATATGTACTTATGTAGTTGATTTAAGTATTTATCTTGAAAGCTTTTGTGCATGCCTGTAACTTTCCCTTTAGGAGTGAACCAGGAACCAGAAAGATTACATGGTGCAAGATTTCTGTATATAGGTAAGGTGTGTGCTTCCCAACAAGGAATACTGCATGAATTTAGCCAACTTTTTCAACTGTCTGTGCCTCTTTTGTTTAACCAATGTCTAGTGAGGGGATTGTCACTTTGTGCACCTACACAAACCTTCCAGGAATAATTCTGACGTTTCTAGAGGCTTATATAAGGCAATTAATAATTTAGAATGAAGGTTAAAAGTGACAACATACATAGTTTTATCATTTGTTTAACTAATTCCTATGTAAGAAGAATTGCTTAGGCTGATTAAAAAACAGAAGCCATGTGATCTCTTTTCCTAAGAGAGTACTCAGATTGACTTACTAATTGCATTCACTGTTTTGGATATCCTTCATGTGCCTTTCTATTCCTCTCTTTAAATAAAACCATTTCAAAATTATTTCTTTTACAAGTAATAACTTCAATTATGGAATATTTTTTATATATCTTTATAAAAAAGATGGACAATAAATGTACATAACATAAGAAATGCTTCCAGACATGATTTATATCCATCGTTTACTTCTGGTTTGATGCTTTTTTCTTTTTGTTTTATGAGTGTTTTGGGTTTATTTTTGCACCTAGCTGAGGTCTGTGCAGTTATCTTAAAGTTCACCTAAGGAGACACTAAAAGAAGAGAAAGAAAAAGAATCGTTGTTGTTGTTGTCATTAATCTTTTGTTATTAAGATTGCCTTATGTCTGATTTACTGTGGAGTAGGATCCTCTGTCACACTGTGGTGAGCAACCTACAAAACAAAGATGTTAGTTTGCCTAGAAATGTACACACTTTTTTCTAACATAAACTACACCTTTCACTCTGTCTTTATTAATTACCCACATGCCTGTAAAGCAGGACTGATCAGGATCAGATTTTATACCACAAGTAAAAACATTTTCTGCAGAATTCAAAAGTAAAATTAGTTTGTATCGGGGATGTCTCTTCAGGTTAATATATGAAATTTATATCTGTCTTAGATGCTAGGAATTCCTGATGACACTTTCCTCTTGTGGCTGGATGGGTTCAGTACATCCCCCAGAGCTCTGCAATTCTGTGTCCATTGAGGGCAATGATGGAAATGGAAGCTTTTCCAGACTTTTGCTGTTCTTCAGATTACCCCTTCATTGCCTTCTTCATGCTTTCCGTAGATGATGAGTTGAATGGTATTTTTAAAGTTTTATGTTCATTATAGAGCTTCTACCTTTTTTTTTTAATATTACATTCCACTTCAAAAATGACCAGGTACCTGCTTTTTTATCTTCCTGGTTTGCATTATTATACAGTAAAAATCTTTTATATAAGGTACTCCAATAAATGTTAATCCTTTAAATCCTCTATTTCACCCACCCTCCCACTTAGGGCCCAATTTGCTCTGGCTTCATGCATCATTTGTTCTTAAAATCTGCAGAAGTTCCACAAAATTGCTTAATGCAGCAAAACCTGCAAAGCCGTAGAAGGAGTCTTACTTATTCCCTACATGTGATTGTTTTATCTTTAATTAAGCAATAACAAAAAGCAAACTTTCTTTACCTTCTAAAGCAAAAGAGGTAGGGAATAAAAATCTTAATTAATTAAATAAATTTGTCCTATTTAGGAAGCAGTTGAACATTTTAGGAGAGGTAAATGCCACGTAAATTTTGTTACACGTAGATTATATTTCAAAATATATTTTTTGTCTCAAAACTAGTGATTGTCTTTCTGTACTCGGCACTGGTGAGGCCACATCTTAAATCCCATGTCCAGTTCTGAGATGTCCACTATAAGAAGGACATTAAGGTGCTGGAACAAGTCCAGAGAAGGGCAACAGAGCTTGAGAAGGATCTGGAGTTTAAGTCCTTTGAGGAGTGGCTGACGGAGCTGGGAGAAAAGGAGGCTCAGGGGAGACCTTATTGCTCTCTACAACTACTTGAGAGAAGGCTGTAGCCGGGTGGGGGTCGGCCTCTTCTCCCAGGCAGCCAGAGACAGGACAAGAGTAAATGTTCCCAAGCTGCACCAGGAGAGGCTCAGCTGGACATCAGCAAAAAGTTCTTCACGGAAAGGGTGTTTAAAAATTGGAATGGGCTGCCCAGGGAGGTGGTAGAGTCACCATCCTTGGAGGTGTTCAAGAAACAGCTGGATGTGGCACTTAAAGTTATGATTTAGTTGACATGGTGGTGTTTGGTCAAAGGTTGGGCTTGATGATCTTGGAGGTCTTTTACAACCTTAATGATTCTGTAAATCTATAAATATATTATTATTTTACTAGTCCAAACACAAATTTTTTAAAATGTTTGAAAATATTTTGAACACCATTGCATTTGACCATGACACTTTGACACATTTCCTGTGACAGTTGATGTTGATTTATGATAATGAAAATTTAATACATTAAAATATAAGTTCTATTTAACAGAAATGTAATTTTTTTTTCAAAAACAAGTAAGAGTACCAAAAAACGTCATATGTATTAAACAACATTTTTAATATTAGACCATTCAGCTTGTGAAAACAGTCATTTTGCAGAAGAAAGTGGGTCACAGACTGATGGCACAAATACCAAAATTTTGAAATACCTATGCACTGTCCTCTGTGTTCCTGCTTACACTTTACCAAACCTCACTCCTCTTGTTCTTCCGTAGTAAGCCGGGTGTCTGCCTTCAAAAAGAACACAGAATTTTGAGTAACTGTTCTCTGAATTTTCTAATGCAAACACACAAAAAAAGTCATTAATACAAAAAAAAAAGGACTTTTCATTATTAGCACCTAATTGAAATGATTCCCCAGTGCATTTTATTAAAGACAATTTAGGTCAGATTGGCATTTACCAATGTAGATCATACTTTCAGCATTGTACCATACCCGTGCTGAAATTCCTATTTTGTTCTCTGGCTTTTCATTATTTGAATAATGCCCTTTTCATTTGTACAGTTTAATTTAATGATAGCATGCCCATTCCTTACTATCATAGGCTATTTGTCATATTTGAGTAGAATGTAATAACAGACTTTTTAAGTGGAGGTTATACGAATCATTCAGGTTGTTTCAGAGGTTTTATAATAATTTTCTTTTTTCTTGATGACCTGTGCTTATTTTTATGGCCTGAAAATGTGTTTTAATTCTCTTTTACTTTCTAGGATGGGATAGTAAAGCTAGAGGTGGTCCTGTAGGCAAAATTTTATATATATAAAATTAAACAGAAGCTTTGGCTTTGTGCTATTTTTAATGAGAGGGTAGAGAAAAAAAAATTCTTTTGAGGCACTATGGGGAATTCTGACTTAACTGAAAACATTTTTTTAGTGGCAGAATTGATTTTTTTTAGGCTGGGAAAGCAAAATTTATACATTAAAGTGAAAGAAGGAACTGAAGGTCAAGGGGTAATCTGTTTGATACAGCACATCTCAGGCTGAAAGTCAGTCCCATGATCGGTTCCACTGCCTTAAAGTTACCTCAGAGTTTTCTTCTGCTTGGTATTATTCTGCATGCTTGAAAAGCATTTAAACACTAATTTCTTCACTTTAAAGAAGACACATTTTTTTCTTATGGCACATTCTAGGAGACACAAGACTTGTGAATTCTCTTGCCCTAGGACATAAAGGATTACCTGTAAGCAGAAGCTCCTGGTCAGGATCCTGACTCTCTCCTTCTGGATTAAAAAGCCTAGAACAATATGAAGGAAGCATAATATCTTGGAGTTTTTTTCCTGGGGTGGCCTTCCTTAGGACTGTCAAAAACTCTAGTCTCTCGACAAGATCTCTTATACTTCCCATCATAGGGAATAGGACCAGGACAGATCCTCAAGAGATAATCCCAACCCCTGTAGATTGCCCAAAGGAAGATGCCATAAACAAGTCTGACCTGTATGGTTTCCTTGCTAGAGTCCCAGAACACCAATAAAGTTACTAAAAGGTATTTTGAAGATTTGAATTTTGTATATATTGAAGTCTACATTTCACATGAGCCCAATGTCTTGGGCTGGTGTTTTTTCCAATAAATACTAACAATAACAATAATAAGTAGTGTCACAAATTTATTTACTGAGATACTTAAGTCAATGATTTGTCAAAAGTTCTCATTTTCCAGTCTTGTAAGTGATGTTGCATTCATAGAATTATACAGTTTTAGAATCCTAGAATGGCTTGGGTTGGAAGTGACCATTGGCAGGGACAATTTCATCCATTCATAGACTACTGATGAAATTCCAACTATAAATCTTTCTTGTTTTTTATAATATTAATGAACACAGAAGTTTCTTCCCATCACTTTTAACTCATGGACAGTGATAAAACTTCCTCTGGCACATAAGAAGCATTTTCAGACAACGCATCACATGCTAGAAAAATTCAAGTGAACTTGAGTGCATTTTTGTGGCAAAGGGTCAATAGAAAGTATTATTCTCGATATTGCTGGTTCATCTTGATGGAATACACCTGCATGCTTGTAACAAAGAAGGACCAAGTTTTCTGTTTCTAAAACAAGGAGACAGCAAACAATAGTTTTAACAATTAAAATTTATCCACTCATGATTTTTTTTCTGAAAATATGGGTATTCACATGTGACATACAAGAATGACATAGCTGAATGACATTTAGATAATAGCAATCCAATGAAAGCTGAATCAAAACTGGAATGAAAAAGAAATCTTCTTAAAACATTGCTCTGCCTTTCAAAAATTATCTTGATCATTAGCTTAAAAAAATCTACTATTGGGATGTGCCTCTGGAGCACACATATGATTTTTAAGATATTAGTGATCAGAGATTCATTAAAAGGATGATCAAGTACAACTTACTGTTTAATACAGGTCATAGAACTTATCTAGAAATTATTGAGTCTCTTGATACCATCCTGAATATATAACTTTCAAGTTGACAAGGGCCATTTTATATCCCAGCTTTAGCAATCTATCAATTCAAGGTTGAGTTTTAACCTGAGATTCTCTTCTCCTCCTCATTTTGTCATAAGAATATATTATAATGAAAAAAATTACACTCCCAGAATTAATATTTCTCCTTTATATGCTGAAGACAGAGACTCTATTTTTACTTGGACTAGCAGTATATTTAGATGTCCTAGTGTCTCAGTCTTCTGAGCTGTATTTTCAAGCTCCTTGTTATTCTTACCTTTTTTTCCAGGAGATTCCAGAACTACCAACTGTGGAAAAAAAAAAAAAGAAAAAAGTCAGGGAAGCTATGCTACATCTCTAGTACATTTGTTTGATTAAACGAAATGTATTGAACTTCACTAATCTTTGATTATCATGCTTTTTTTCCACTTACCAAATCAATCTTCAACGTCTTTTTCTGCTCTAGTCAATTTTTCTTAAGAGTTTTAAAATACGGACACCAGAAGCAGGCATGCCATTCTATTAACAGCTTTCATCTCTCATCCTAGAAAATTGTTTTGGAGAAATTAAAAGCATGAAAAACTCCTTAGTCTCCTCCTGCCTGTCTGCCATGTGGCCTGTCACCTGGACAGAATGAAGAACTGCTTGGGAGCAACCAGGCAGTGACACCTTGGTAGAAGACCAGTCCTCACGATCACTATTGCATGTGCTCCTGAGGACACAGCCTGGACCCTAAAGAACCTGGATTTACTCCCATATATTCATGGATACTTATACCATACTCTGCACTGCCCTTAAACATTGTTTTCTGCTATCTAGAAGGAACTCTGTGTCCACTCAACCTCACTCTGTTTATGGTCATTCTAGTTCCCTCACTCATCACAACAATTTCCCTTTGATAAAGTAAAGAATGGTGCCCAATACAGTATGGTTATAGCCTGCACTAATTAGACTGAAATTATTTTAGGTGTGGAGATTAGTCATTCATTTCCTGAAACCAGCTGTACTACTGATTACCCAAGATTTATATCAATACACCAAAAATCAATGTGTCCTGAGCCATTACCCAAACATGTTCCCTCTTAATTGTTAGTTTGTGATACACATCTTATTTTTATATTGGTCCTGAAGACAGAATGATCAGTATTGTTTCTCTATGGGACTACAAGCTGAACAGACATTAGAGAAGAGAGCAGGCAAGGTTATCAGACAACCATATTTGCAATCAGCAAATCATACTTACAAATCACCAAATCTTAAGTGCATCTACCTCTTAAGACAGAAAATTATATTTCTTTACATTAATAAAGTTAATGAAGTTAGTGAAAACTTTCACAAAATCACAGCATCATTAAGGTTGGAAGGAGTGTCTGGAGGCTGCATAATTTAACCCCTGCTCAAAGAAGGGTGAGATAGCACAGGTTGCTCAAGACTATATCTGGTTGAGTTTTGAGGATCTCCAAAGACTCAGATTCTACGTCTTCTGTGGTGTAGCATTTAGCATAAGGTAGGCTCAGCTGATGACACTCGTAGTGTCCCAGCATTGGTTTTCACACTCTCTTTTGGTGTAAAACTGCAACAGCTGGGCAAGCTGTTGCAGTGTTCAACCACCTTCCTAGAAATAAAGCCGTCTTCTGATGCTTAAATGTACTTTTTATTTTCAGATTGACATTTCAGTTTGTGCCCATTGCCACTTGTCCCGTTAGTGGGCACCACTGGGGAGTGCCTAGTTCTGTATTTTCACTCCCCACTACCAAAAGGGAAACTCATAAAACCTGTCACTATTATGTCAAATAATGTCATCATCTAAAACTTAGTTTTGTTTAAAATCAGAACTATACAACAATACAGTCTTCTAAATCCCTTACAGTATTAAAAACAACCAGATCAATTTACAATTCCAGAAGAGCAAAAGATCTTTTGCATCTCATAGTAGCTTCTAGCATGACCTTATCAAAGTCTTTTTAAAAGTTAAATAAATTCAACAGTCACTTTCTCATTCTGCCACTCATTTATACATCCCTGATAAATTATAATAACTAAATGTTTGCTCCTTATAATATCCTGACCTTCACTTGGTTGTTCTTCATTACCTAAATAAGAAAAAAGCATGTGAGCAAAAAAAAACCCACAAAAACAGTGATTTTTTCCCCCCCTCACATATATTTTCTCTTTGCTTTCAAAAGTCTCTGAATTTCACAGTAGCATCTCGCACCACATCACGATCTCAGGCACCACTACCATCACACTACATCTTGCTGCTTACACCTACACCATTTTCCAGATGCTACGGGACCCAGTCTCCATGAACCACATTTGCAACCTTTCTGTGGTGTGCTTGGTATCCCGACACCCAGTAAGCCATACACCCAAGCAGCTTAAATGGTGGAACATAACCAAAGACCAACAACCTCAAGATCATGGTGAGGACCCAGAAGCCCTTGCCTGAAAATGCAGATCCGTCCCCAAACATTGGCTCCTGCTCTCTCCTCCCTTCTTCCCCTGTTTATGGTTAAGTTCTAGAAAGTTCTTTGTTCCTCGATACCCCATTGACTCCTGGTTAGCCTTCCCTGCCTACCTTATACCTCATTGGTTTATTGTATGTTTCCCCGCCTATGTACAACCCCTTTGCCCCATACCGATTGGTCCTCTGTTGTTTACTCCTCCCATTTTGTAGGGGTATAAAACCCCATGTCAAGCCCTCATATTTTGCTCTTTGCGCCCTGTTTTTTTGAGTGTGGAGCCCTTGTCCCCCAGTAGGCCTGTCCTGTTCACCCTGCACAGAGCCCCTCCTGATCTCTTCATCTCCTCCTGTGCCTTCGACATTGGTGGGCTGGGCGAGCCCTTTTGCGGACCTTGCCAACCCTCCTGCACCATGAACGGATCCACCAGCTTCTCCTGTGCAGAGAGAAGGACCGGCTGCCGACCAGTGGAGCTAGCCGAAAAGGTTGGCTAGCCGAGGCGCCAGGGGAAGGAAGTTTTAATCTTCCCTCTTCCATGTGGCTGAACCACCTTGCATTTCTTAGATCTTGCTAACCTCAGTCTTATCCTTCCTTATCAGTTCTTACATCCTCCTTCATTTGCCCATTTTTAGAAGCAGACTTTTCCTTCTGCTTTACCACATCAGTATCTAAAAGTTATCATGTGCAATCACCACTGACAAAAGCCATTGCCCAAATGCTGACCACAGAATGTGACTGGGTGGAGGAGGATGAGGACAAGGAGGAGGAGAAGCAGGAACAGGAGGGGGAGGGGAAGAGGAAGGGAAGATTACATTTTAAATGATAACATATATAGAGATATATTTTCTTTGCTATTTCCCAGAGTAAGCCTATTCAGTTATCAGAATAAGGTCCCCTGCTGCACCTAGCTGAGAAACAGATCACTAAAGCAGCTCTAGACCGAAGGCTGAGGCATAATTTACATAAAACAACTTTTTCTGTTTTTTCTCCATAAGCTTTTTCTCTGAGTATTTAGAGTGTCAAATCCCAGAATTAAAACTATGAAATAAAATGACTGTCCGAAAATCTTCCTGTCTCCCCAGCGAGGCAGTGGGAGCTTCTCCAAAACTTCTGAAAGAACCACTGTGAAGCCCATTGCTTCATCCACAGGAAAATTCAGCTAGTAAGATTAGCAAAGAGTATGCAGAAGGCACTGCAATTGAAATTACTCACCTTGTGAGGTCCCTAATTGAGAAGGTCCTGTAATTTTGCACGTTTTCTCTGTTGAAACATAGTTTTCCTTTGTGGCTGAAGAATTCTTTTGTAATAATCTGATAAAGAACTCCTATATAACAATTAATGCCACATTTCAGCAGTCTGAGGTGCTGGGTTGTACTTGCTGTTCAGGTGGGACAAGGTCTATGCAACCTCTAATACAAATCACAGGGTTTTGGCGACAGCCACAACACTCTGGTTTGCTGTTTTTCTAAATCCTCTTCTAAAGTCAATGACCAGCTCCTGAAATGCTCCTTGCTTCTTTAACCCAGTGAGCAGCTTGAGTCTTAAATCTGTCTGAAATCCACTCTAAACTGCTCATTAATTTTCCTAGAGCATTGGGCTTAGAAAAATGGAATGAGGCAGAAGTACTCCAGGCTGAAGGAGGTGAAGAGACTCAAGAGAAGCAAGCAGAGCTTTTTTTCTGCATTCTTCAGTATCCACAGTGTCCTGGGAGCTGTGCTGCTCACTGGAGAAAATTCTACTCCAGGTGTTTCTGCAATAAAAGAGGGATCATAACTTCATCCTCTGGTTCACTAAAGCCTTTTCCAAGTGTCTAGAAAGGTGGAACACATTTTTGCACCTGCAGTTCTGGATTCAGCTGCCTTTATATCTCTCAACAGATGTGTGATGAATTTTTTGCTTTCCTTTCTGGCCTAAGTATAAATACCACTCTCATTAATAAAGTAAAAAGATACCAACCCTTTGATGAAACGTAGTAGCAGCATTGCTACTTACCAGAAAGAACAGCAGGAGAACCCTTCATCAAGTGCTTGCACTGACTTGCACAGAGCCTGATGACAAGCTTAATTTCAGGTATCTGCCACCTCAGAAATTTCTAATGGGGTGACAACTCTTACCTACCTGAAAAAAGTACTCTGACATTGCTGGCACATGGATCTCTTTTGAGGCCATTGCCTTATTAGCTGCTCCTGCCAAAGGTTGAATACCACTCTAGCAAGCTTTAAAACACCTTTCTGGCTAATCTCCATTACAGAAATATGTCTGGAAAGACATTCATGCTCAGTTTGCTCCATTTCATCATTCTTTTGCCTTCGCCTAGTGAAGAAGAGTCAGAAGAAAAAGTAAGGATTCCACGTGGGCTGGCATGTCTGAGCTGACAGCTAATTAAGGATAAAAACTGGAGAATCCCCCACGGGCTGATGTGCATGGATTGACTCATTGTGTTTAATTGCCCCTGGTGGAGTTCACACTGAACACTGCTGTTGTGAATTCCCTGCACCTT
Organism: Eulacestoma nigropectus; assembly: GCA_013397775.1. Classification (NCBI taxonomy): domain Eukaryota; kingdom Metazoa; phylum Chordata; class Aves; order Passeriformes; genus Eulacestoma; species Eulacestoma nigropectus. The sequence goes on along the minus strand of VZTE01003864.1, from coordinate 797,928 downwards.
CCATTTTCCCTTAAGTATTCCACACCCTGGCTAGAAGGTGGTTCTTACTGTACACATTCTCAAACAAACAGCTGGTGATACACCTTGCATGCTACAGACCCATTTCTAGCATAAAAATGTGTAGAGAGGCAAAAGCTCATCAAAATATCTCACTGATCTATGGTGGAGAAAAGAGAGCTTATTTGAAAGAGCTTTTCTGTCACTTCAATAATGAATCTGTTTAGTTTGTGACAATGATTTCTATTTTCACTACTTTGCTTTCTATATTCTGCTCTGCTACACATATCTGCTACACACAAACTGGAAATAAATATCTGAAAAAAATACCCTCAGCATAATTAAAATATGTAGGCCTTAATACTTCCCATCCAATCTCAGACCAACAGCTTAATTGGTTATTAAATCTGTTCATGAAAGATTCCAAGACAGGATAAAATTTTTATTCTGCTATAAGGAAATGACCAAAAATAACTATTCCCAGGTATAATTATAAATTATGGTTTATGGAAATAATCAAGACAAAATAATTCTTGATTATACCTACACTAATTGTAAATAAACAGTGAAATAAGCTTCTATAAAGCTATGGGGTTATTTTATTGTTTGGGTTTTTTTCCCTCCACAGGTGGTTTTAAAAATATTTTGGCATTGTAGCTAACTAATAAATCATGAGGTTTCCATGGTAGCCAAGTAAGCTGAGTATCACATCAGCTGTCTCTGAACTTCAAATAGATTTTAAGTTTTACTTAGCCATCCTTTTAAAGTTACTGCCTGTCTGAACCATAACCCCTCCCTAGTTTAAGAACATGTTGCAGCCAGTGATAGAGATTATCAAGAAATAAAGAAATCATGTCATACTCTATTTTGCTCTGTCATGATTTGCTTTGATTTGTTTTGGTTTTTTTTTTGGGGGGGGATGTTTTTTGTTTATTTGTTTGTTTTGTTTTTTGCTTAGGTTTTTCAATTAGATCCTATCTGAGCTGCTGCTCTACCTGTGTGGTTGAATATGTTTGCAAATAACCTGGAAAAGTGGAGAAGTGAGTAAGCTTACAAGGTCTGTTGATGACAGTAAGTTTTTCAAGGTGATATTGCATACAGAATTGCAAAAAAAGTTTAAAAACTGAGCACCTAGGAAGTAAAAAGTCCTATTTAACTGAGTGGTAATTAGTGTCAAGGGATGCTTTTGGCAAGAGATGGGAGTAAAAACAATAATTGCAAAATGTTGGGCAGATGATTAACATTTGCCCCAAGACCTTAAGGAATGTTCAGTGAAAATATTAGTTTAGCACTCAAAGGTGGTCCAAAAGGCAAATCAAAGGCTGCCAATTGCAAGGAAAGAGAGAACTTGAAAGATCACAGGAATAGTCTACCATATAAATCCATGGTGCATCTATATCATGAGTACTATATGTGCTGTCATGACTTAATATCAAAATACATTAATGCATGGCCTGGAAATAATTCAGCCAAGCAATATCAAAAGTTTTGAACTTCCATAAGAGGAAGAATTAATTAAACTAGGAGTACTCATTCTTCAGAAGAGACAGTTAAGAAATATTGTAAAAGAGATTCACAAATGCATGGGGCATGGAGATGCTGCGAGACGTCTTTTTTCATTTATTGTGTCTTTTACATCAGGAGAACAAGGGAATATCAACTAAAGGTCTAGGACTCAGGTTCAAAAAAAACCCAAAAGGCTGTCCTCTGCTGCTGCAACAAAGCTGTTAATCTCCTTGTCATAGGATTCTGCGGACTTCATTGGATTCAGGGAGAGATCTTCATTTGAAAGCAATCCACAAAGGTTTACTAAATGCATAAATGAAGATTTGGCCCAACTTTTGTTGTTGCGATGTAATTTATTTCTATCCTAAGTAGTTGGAAATGGTCTGGTACAGTGGGATCCAATTTGACCAACTAAAAATCAGAAATTATTTCTGATTGCAGTTTAAGAAATTGCGAAAATGTGATAATATTTTTAAACTATCTTTATTCATTTTATAAATTATTTTCATTTGAAATTATATATAAAAAAGACTATATTTTAATGGACACACATTTATATGCTATCAGGCATTTATACTAGAAAAGGCAAAGCTAAAGAACTGCAGCTGGCACGGGAAGGAAAGGCTGTGGGGTTTATAGTAGTGTTTAGTTCCCATGAGTAGAGAATGTGGCCACAGCCAGAGATGAGCATTTGGGAAATGTCTGTTTTCTGCTAAATGAAGTTTAATTTTATTAAACATTTAGGTTACATCTACAGGGAACACATGAGAGAAAAAATGGTATCAACAAAATATCTTTAGGCAAATCAAAATATTCATAATAAAACCTTCTTGAAAATTCAGAATTTTATTATAACTCATTTTAAAAGCATGAGTAAGACTTACTGTAACTTTTATTATTTTTATCATGCTAATAATTTTTAGGTATTTGAAAACTTTTTCCATCTTATTGATTAAAATCTGGAAGGTATTTATATCCGGAAAATGTTTTAACTGCTTGTCGATATTCACACAGATAAAAAGACTTTTAAAATATTCTTCATGTTGTGATATTTTATCTCTAATTTTCACCATGAGACTGTTTTAAATCATTTTAGTATTAATTTTTCAGAAAATAAAATAAATTTGTCAGGACCAGGAAATTAAAACAGCTCATTTAGAGTCTATGCAATGTCTATGACATTTCTTGATTATTGGTTATTGAGGTATGTTAAATGGAGAATTTATGAAGTTGATGACATTTTTCTGCTGACTGCTACCTCCTGCTCTGCAGCACATTGATTCTTCCATCTCCAGCTTAGTCTTGCCACTTCAGCCTGACCCCACGTCCTGTTCTCTTTCTTGTGTGGAAGAGCAGCACACGTGCTGAAATGGGATCCTTTCACACCACGAATATGGAGGGGGATTTGCCTCTTAATTCTAATCATAGTTACTAAAATAGTCCATAAGGCTATGCTCTCTATGTTAATCTTGCAAAGGCATTCATCGGACACCTGTTCTGGATTAGACTGCTAGATTGATTTTGCAACACAGTAGTTGCAAAAAATGCTTACACACCATATATAGACATTTGCAAAGGTTAAACACAGACCACATTTGGCAAAAATATCATTCCAAAAACTCTGTCCAAGGGATATCTGTGCACTGAGACCTGTGGGTTAGCTGAAGTCTTTTTCCCTGGTCACTTGCAGATTTGTGAAAAGAGTGGTTCATCTGATTAAATGCTGTACAAAATGTTCAGAAATATTTTTGGTTTATAACATGGATTCATTTTTTATGTGCTTTGCCCATGGTAGAGAGGAGCTAAGTCAGCTATGACTTGTTCTCTCCTTCTGTCTAGCTGTTGTTCTCTCTTTCTGTGTGTGTGCATAACAGGCCTACGGTGACTACCAGATGAAGTTCAAATCATATCAGCATATCTCAACATAGTATTATTTTATGACTGCATCATTGGAAAGTGACACAATGGTTAGTGATTCCAAATTTGCCTGTGGCCATTCTCAGCTTTGTCAGCTTTCATGATTGTTACATATTATGAAATCTCTTTCATAGTCATAAATGTTCAAAAGTTTAAAGACATATTATAACTGAAGAATCTCACACACATTGAATAGGTCTGGCAGTTCTAGGAGAGCAAAAACATTTTTATTGAGATATGATCTAGCTTTTCAATTTACACTAAGTAAAACAATATAAAAATGTTTCATTTTAATTTGTTCCATATGTCACTGATGAACAAAATGTAATAAGTTTTCCCATATGAGTTTATAAAAACATCTAGAGGCTCAGATGCTTCATAATATCCAGATTTCAGATAATATTTAGTAGGTTAGCAGGATTGATTCAAGTATGTATGAGAGAAATTGACAATAATCTTGAATAAGATTTAAGTTAACATTAATTTAGAAATCATAAACTATCTACCTAACATTTAATAATAAATTCAGGCTAAGTTTTTATTTATTTATAGCATAAAGTACACACTATTCCAGAGATATAGGTTTGTAACAAAGGTGTATGAATAATAAGAGAGTGTACCATTTAAACACCTTTGTTAGAAGCCCAAATCTCTTATTTGCTCATCTTGCAATTTTTCTGGATTTTTGAAAACACGGTTTTAATTATGGAAGGCCAAGTTGTAGCGGATAATAGATTATCATATGCTGCTGAGCTAGTTGCATGGAAGAAATAACCTGTAGAGCAGATGGTTTATAATAGCATAAACATTAATAATTTTAATGGATAGTCAGGCTATTTTATTATTTTTTGTTCTATTTAAAATAAAGGGCAACAACGTAGGTAGGGGTTCAAGCAATTACTGACCAGAAACTGTTCCCAGCTACTTCACTAATTCTGGAGTTGATCAACAGTCACACAAATTTGATCACTTCTCTGGTATTCTAGAGTATCTAGACTTGGCCAACCTACTCTATTTTTGAGCATTTTCTGTGTAAAACAAGGAGTCAAAAGGGAAGGTCAAATTGAAATCCAGAGAGTTTCTGGCACTCTCCTGTTATAGCAATAAAATTGTTTTGGTTTTGTTGCTTGTTTAAATGCTACTATTATTATTATTTGAATTTTTAAAATATTACTCTTCCTTTACAGAGCAAAGTGTTGGAAAGAAGCGTCATTTCAAGGAAAAAAGAAATTAAAGTGGGAAGAGTTTTTTCTAAAGTTATTCAGACCTTTAATTTATCTGATCAAATTACTATAATTTTGAATTTTAACAGGGAAACAACTAATTAGAAACAAAATAATCCAAAGGATGAAAGAGTTAAGTCTTATAAATCTTTGGTTTTAGAAGTGTTGCTGTAGAGTGCCCATTATTTGATGTGCTTCTGTAGGTGAAATCCAGTGGCTAACATTTCTAAATGACTGTCTGCCTACCTAAATTTATTTCAGATTTTTTCACTCTCAACAACAAGAACAATTTTATGCAGACCAAATTACAGCTTTGGTGGCATCTCAGTAATTTCAGTGAGTTATGGTAGTGCAGGAGAGCATGTGGCTACACAATTAGAATTTAAGAGCTCTTCTGACAATATACAAACATGATGATGTTCCCTTTTTATACCTGTCTTGATCTTGTGAGGGGCAAATTAGAGAGGGAAAAAAATCTATTTAAATTAATAGAGATCATTTTAAGCAAACAGCTATGCACAAGCAGATCTGTCAAATATAAATACATACTTTACTCTTAATCAATTTGTAGAGCAGATTTATACTAAGGCGTAACTCTCAGTGTGGACTATGCTGTGCCTACAGAAATGACACATCAGCATTAGCATCTTGTCTTTGCTAGAACTTCCCGTGTAGCTATATTGAAATTAGCAGAGGAGAAAAGGCTGTAAGCAGGTTGGAAGAGTGAATGGGACAGAAATTCAACTTCATTCTCACATGTCATTGTCCAGATTCATTAAGGGATGTTATCTTTTATTGACATATTACATTAGTTGAGCTTTTTCCCTGAGAGCAGAAAAGAAACAAAGAGAAATTTATCCTTCACTATTTTGGATAGTAAAATTCAAGTCATCACACTCAGTTTCTACTACTCCCAAGACACAGTGTCATTAGGATTATATTTTCTTATTTCACAGCTTGTCATACCGCTTTATACATTGCTAGATAGTCCCCTGTTTTTTCTCTGTAGAAAGGTTAGCCGGAACACATGATCAAGTAAACAGTGAAATCAAAGCATAGATTAAATACGCTGTAAAGAAATGGCTACTATTTCACTAAGGCCAGACACAGAAGTTACAATGAAAAGGGAAAAATGTTGACATTAAAATAAAAGAAATCCTGTAAAAATGTTATTATTACTTGCAGCTTACTAAAGATACAATGCTTTTAAAATATTTTTCCTCACCTTTTATTTAATGAGTATATTTTGTTTCTATAGATTTTTTTTCCAGCAAGGAAAGAGCTCTCATCTGTTTTCCTTTGCATTTAATAGCAAACTCCAAACTTTGCTTCATCGAACCAACCTGGTTGTGTCGTCACTGTTTGTTTTCACTATCAGACCTTTATTCCTGTGGGAAAAAAGAAATCCACAAAAACCACAAACCAAAAACTAACAACCAAATAAAAAAGCTCCATAAGTATTCATATTATCTGTAGTGAGGTTAGTTCTTATTACTCTAGTTGTTTCTTTGAAGCATTTAGGACTTTGTCATAAAGTTTAGTGATTCTCAGTGGCTACAAGGCATTCAGTGTTGTCCTTCAGAAAATAAATAACAGTACATTTAAAAGTTAAATAGGCACATTTTTCCTGCAACAGGAGATGGAGATCATGAAGAAAATGCATCTCTTGAAGTATGAAACAGAAGACAAATAAGTAACAGCAGCAACTGTATTGAGTGCAGCAATGTTTTCCATGAATGCATTTTACTCATCTGTCTCTGCTTTGACCGTAGAGGATTCATTCTTTGTAATAAGCAAAACCAGTAATTTTCCAGACAAATATGGATATTTCTCCATTAAGGTATCTTTTGATGCATTATACTTCATCTCTCATTATCCATCTTTTTTTTTTCCAAATAATGACTCCACAAAATAAGATTTCATGCAAGAAATTGATAGTTCACATAAAGTGTTTGCAAATATTTCTAGTTGAGTAAAATTTTCTTTCCAAATGTAGCCATTAATGGCTAATTAGATTTTCCAATAACACTGCCTACCATCATGGGGATTATGTACGAAAACTCTTCCATTTGCAAAATTAAAATATAAAGCACTTCATAGTTTGTTTTGGGTTTTTTTCACTTTTATGCCTCACTGGTTAATTTTTCTCTCACTTTTTAAAATGAAGACACAGACACTGTCTTTAAGTACAGCATATTAACCATTTCTACACTGTAAATAAAGCAGACAAATGTTAGCCTGGGTGTTTTTAGCCACAGTTAAGAAAATTCAAAATTTCATCACACCAGACATTTACCTAACAAGTTTGTTAAAGAATCATAACAATGAAAGATTTTTAGGATAGCTCTTGGAAAGAACTCTTAAAACACTCTGAGAAGGAAATCAGAATAAATGTTCAAAGACATCAGGGAAATGGGGTCTGTTTGAGTTTTTTTCCACTATTGTCTACTTGTTTTTGAAAGCTCTATCCAAGCTTGTTTCTGTAGTTGTTTGTGATATCCTTGTGCCACTGCACCAAGAATGAGAAACTGTAGGCCCTGACTTCTGGTCTGATTCTTAGTGAAGCCTGAATCTGTCCTGCGTAGAAAATTCAATTACGCAAACCATGTGATATGTAAGGGGTGCATTTTTCAATATAAAGGTTTGATCCTTCTTCTGCAATACTTTAATATTTTTCTTTCAGTTCTTAGTTCTTGAAGCCAAGCAGGAGATTTCTGGTTAGCATACAGAAAAGAAGTGCCAGTGATGTTCTTTAGAGTAAGTGATAAGATACTGGTCTCTGAGGTTTGGTGACTTCAATTCTTAATGAAAACAACAACCAGAAAACAGCTGGATCGATATGTTCCCAGATTGGATGCACTTAAATCCAACAGTGAGTTTTATATATCAGGCTTTTTTTTTATATCAGGCAGTTGTCCAGAGTTTGTTAACTGTTTTAATGCTAAAAGTATTTAAGCATCCGTGTCATTTTTCTATACTTCATTGCTGGGGAAACATCTATACATTTTGCAGTTTCTTAATGGTTCTACTTGTTAGTTCCATGAGCATTTCTGACAGGGTGCTTATTTGCTGAAATAATTGTAGAAAACAAACACAAATATCCTGCTTATGGATTAATTTCTTCTTCTGTCATATCCTACATGCTCATTATAAACACATTTGATGTTCATTACGTTTCTAAAAATAGCAGGTGTTAGAACCATCTATTTTAAAATGTAAGAATTGAGATTTGGGAAATATATTTTCAAATTTAAGAATGAAAAAATTATCTAAAAATATAAGCTGACAGCAGCCTTGAAATTTAAAAGAAGCAGAGATTAAGAAACCATAAAAAGAATATCTTGACAGTTTCATAATTTTAGGAGTCTGGAACATAATTGAATTTGATCCTTTGTAATGCAATGAACAGATGTTAGGAAAGCTTTTTTCTCCCTCACTTCCTCCGCCAGTAATTTTTCCTCCTTTGTACAATTATCTCACATATTTATTTCCTGTATAAGGCAGATCTACACCACAGTTCAACTCACCACCCACAGCTAAGGAGAAGTATACTGTCACATGAAAATAAAGAAATATATCCTGTATCAACTGCTTTCCTTTGAATGAAAGAAGAATTATGTTTCCAACATTTCAGCTTGACAAGTTATGTATAAACCACAGAACACATTGCTATTTATTTTTAATTCTTCAGCCACCAAGATGATTAAATTTATACACACAAATTATATAATGAAAAGCAGAAAAAAAAGTTGATCAAAAAGATGGATGCAATTACTTCAGTGCTCTTTGTAATTGTCTCCAGACAGAACATCTTCATCTCATGCCACTTAGACAAAATATAATGCTTTAGATGTGGAGATATGCTTATTATTTGCCTTTTCCAGAACAGCTGACAAAACTGTGTATATACATTGGGTTCTTTTTGATGAAGTTTTCCTCCACATTTACATGAATGATAGGCTTCCATTCCTAAATTATGCTACATCTGTGAGGCAATAAATGCACTGAATATAAGAATAGCTATATTGTGTCAGTCCAATGGTCATTCTTGTCCTATATTTTATAAACAAGTATGACAAAGGGTGTATGATAAGGTGGAAAGCAAAAAGGAGGTGTGTAGAACTATCCTTTGTCCAGGAAAACTTGTGATTTTAACCAGTAAACTTTTCCAGATGGTGTTCACAGCTGGTAGGTACTGAAGATATTCTGCAGAAGATTCAGGCTTTTCAGTTCTCCTATCTTGTAATGAAGAGAATCACTCTCCTCAGAGCCCCGTTTATCTCCATTGATTCCACAGAAATGCTTGAGTGATGAACTTAAGCATGACTAACTAACTTTCAGTTACCTCTGCATTGCTGGGTGAGCTACATTATTGATGCACTAATCTGCATTTGGAAGCAGTCTGGTATGGTCTTATTATAATTGTTTTATTTTTCTTCAGAAGATATTGAAATTAGAGGTGAAAGCTACAAAATATTTTAATAAATTCTTAATTACACTCAGAGATAATGAACAATTACCTATCTAAATATTACTATGAATATTCTTGGTCTTTTGTCATAAATGTTATGCATGTGCAAGTTATACTGACAAACAAACAGAAAAAGAGAGGCAATCCATTTTATAAAATCTACCTGACACAGTGATGCTGTGGCACATGAAACAGCAGAAACTCAAGCAGGTACAATTGGGCCATGCAAGGTTACCAGATAAAGTTAAACAATGATATATTTACATATTTATGGATCTGAGCCTGAACCTGTAAGTCAGAAAGATGGCTCAGCCAGACACTGTGCTCCCACCCAGGCAGGCATGATGCTTCTTCCTGCACTCCTTCTGTGCTCTCCTATAGACCTGGGACAAGCTTTCTCAACTTCTCTACACTTGCAGTTTAAATATTATACAATACCTTTCTGATGGCTTAGCTGAAATCAGTATTAGGGCTGATTTTAATGATTTTATCGCCACCTGGTATAATTTGCAAGAAACATTGTCCCCCCATTTATTTTCATAGCTGGTTTTGAACAGATTTTCAAACTAAATTAGTATTCATGTAAATGAAATAATATTTTTGTTTTAGAATAGAAAAAAAGGACACATTTTCGTGTCTTTATTTTGAATTGCTGCAAAAATATATTTTGGCATAAATACACCAAATTTCAATAATGGAAAGCCATTTTTCAAAAGTCAACTCTGAAAAAATCACTCAAATGCAACTCTGTGTCAGATATATTTTACATATTTACTGAGAAAATAACTTTAACTTTATTCTTACCTTAATAGCATAGTCCTTTCAGTTAAATTTTTCTTTTTTCTTTTATCTGGTAAAAATATTTATACATCTAGAAAATGGGTATTTGAAGACCAGATTACAAAATATTCACTCATGGTCAGTAATTGCTTAAACTATAAATGGCATTACTGCAGGCAGCAAGATAGCTCAGAGTAAAAAAACATGACCCAACTAGATTACAAAGTTTTTACTATCAAATAAACTACTTTCCCCTGGTTTCTGGAAAACTGTATACACAATTTATTTTTGCATAATGCTCTGGATTAAATTTTGCCTGCAATTTACAATTCTCCAATTTAAGGTTTCCTGATATTTATTAAATCTCCTGTTACAAATGTATTTTGTCACTTCAACTTGTGAGTGCAAATTTTCTATACATTTCTTTCTGAAAAAATATTTTTTTCTTTGGAAAGAGAGAAAGTCTTTAGATGAGTGCACTCATATCACCAGCATCTGCTTTTTTTCCAGTGCAGGGATAAATAATCTTTGATTTCATTGCTTCTTAACTCAGTGAATTTTTCAGATCGCAGAATCACAAAATAATCAAGACTGGAAGCAAGCTTGAACCCATCTGGTCCAAACCCTTGGTGAAAGCAGGTCTGATCAGATCAAGTTGCTCAGGTCTGTGTTTGGCAAAGTCTGTGTTCTGCAAGGAAAGAGAAAGAAGAATTCTTGCATCCTCTACTGCACTTCTTCAGATTATTCTAATGATACCTCCTATGAAGAGAAAATAAGCTCGGGAGAAGCTACAACAGAGCATTAAGGGCAGCTGCTGAAATTTGTTCATTAATGCCAAAACTAGTCAGACACATTAACTTTTCAAAGTTTAACCCTCTAGTAACTCATTTCAGCATCATCACAGTAATTTAAAGTCTCCAAAAGATGAACAATAGAGACGAGCTCAAATCAGGAAAAGAGGAAATGAGAACAGTGAGGAAACATTTTCCAGCAAATGATTGAGGCTATATTCTTGAACACATATGCTACCAAAGTGGCACAAAACTTTTGAACTGTAGCCTCATTTCTCCTAAAAGCAGATCCCATTTAATCAGTGATTAATATCTACTGAAAGAAAAGTGGTGACCATATTTTTAAGGACAAGAAAACTATGGAGGCTGTATATCTTGGTTTCCTTAGCTTAACTGTAATTCTCTTCAGGCTTGAAAAAAGGAATTAAGGTTTTTTTGGGTTGGTCTTTTGTTTTTTTTTTCCTGAATTTCCAGAAAAATGACCACTGTGCATTAATAGTTTACCTTCATGTGTGTGTACAGCTCACTTGACCATGCCCTGTAGGGGTAACCTGTTCTAGATGTATCAGACTTAACCATCCATGTGCTGCATGGCATGTGTTCCCACATTTCATCTGGTGATTGTGCCCAGAAATGCAAGAACACTAGGCATAATACAGAATTCTGATTAAATGACTTGAAAGCAATATTCCTCAAGGCTTTTTGACAGTAACTTTTTGTATGGATCTCAGTGCATCATGTAACAGAACAGTCAATCTGTACTTCATATACCAAAGAATCATAGAATCGTAGACTATGTTGATTTGGAAGGGCCCCATCAGGATCATCGAGTCCAGCTCCTGGCCCTATGCAGGACATCTCAAGAGTCACACCATGAAAGCAGTGTCCAAATGCTTCTTGAACTCTGTCAGACTTGGTGTTGTGACCACTTCCCTGGAGAGCCTGTTCCGGAGCTCAAACACCCTCTGAATGAAGAACCTTTTCCTGATATCCAACCTAAACCTCCCCTGACACAACTTCATGCTGTTTCTTTGAGTCCTGTCCCTGGTCATGACAGTGAATTGGTCAGTACCCGACCCTCTACTTCCCATTTTGAGGATGATGAAGACTTCTATGAGGTCTCTCCTCAGTCTCAGTTAATATTACCCAGATACTTTGACACTCAAGGTAGACTTTTAAATGCAGCCATGTGGAAGTCCACAGAATGGTTCAAAAAAGAATGAATGTCTCCATATCCTTGTTTTGAATTTTCAATTTTCTTAAAGATAAGTATTCTTTAAAGCAATTAAATAGGAATCCCTAATATCCCTATAGTTTTTTTCTTTCTTGAAATCTTCCTCAGATTTCCAGGAACTAGGTTAAAATATGGTTATTTCTACATTGACTTTCAATTAATCTTTTTGGTTATGGTGTGTGTGGTGTGTTCATTTGTTTTTAAGTTATTGTTTTATTTTATGTAAGCATGAGATAAGTTCTATTTCACATCATTGAGAGTTTTTGCCTACAACAACTCACATTCAAGTTGAAGTCCTGGACACCAACAGTGCTAAATTTCATGGTCTCAGCTTCCAATAGTTTTGAGGAGGCAATCAATCTCTCACTACAATATCTTTTCAGAGCACACCTTTATTGAACTTCATCCAAGTAGCAAAATATGACCATCGGATGTTTTACCATGGACTGCTTTAAAGAAGCTGGGCTTCAGCAGCTGTTTACCTTCATTCATTTTCAAGTATCAGTGTCTTTGTAATTCCAACAGCATGGTAGCCTGCTCTTCATTTAAATTATTATTTTATGTTATTGTTTGCTGTAGGATTTAAGGTTTTCCGGAAGTATAATAGGTAGCACGTGGAGTCTTACAGACAACTGGAGAAACTTCACAAACTGAACTATGAACAGCCCAAGGGCCATATCTGCAGCAGATCACTCCTAATTCACAAAAGGTTCTTCTAAGAGAAAGCCAGCATCTGTGGTTTGGGAAACAAGGATAACAAGGAGCAGACCCATCTCATGTTGCCATGGGAGTACTTTTTGCTATATGTCTGGATAGCGTAGAAGTATTCATGAGTTGTGTCTATAAATCACGTAATTAAAATAGGGATAAATAGGGCTAATTGCATGTTTTCTGCAGAAAATTGCTCACTATCTATTATTATCACAGATAATTTCAGAATATCTGACAGAAATTACCCTTGGTTTACCGCAAAAAGAGCTCAACACATTTCTTTTAAGTTATTTTAAAATAATCCATGTTTCAAAACAAGAAAGTGCCAAAGAAGGAAAATTACCTCCCAAGTACACTGCCAAGGTCACTTTTCTTTGGTTTCCCATCCTTCCTCATTTCAGGAAGCAGCCAACAGAGGAAACAGTCAACATGGACCTATGGAGGGAAAATCACGCTTTACGAGCCTGATAGCCTTCAACAATGAGATGATTGGCCTGCTGGGTATCCAGGGGATACCAGTGAATGCTGCCTATATTGGCTTTTGTAAATTTTTCAACACGTATACAAGTTGACTACGCATGCACCAGATAAGTGGACAGTGACGTGAATCTAAAACTGGACAAACTCCTGGGTTCAAAGGCTTGTGATCAGTGGCACGAAGTCCAGGTTCAGGTAAGTCATAAGTAGTGTGCCTCAGGGAGGGATACAAGAGCTGAAAATAGTTTTTAAACTAAAGAAAATAAGTTTGGGCGAATACACTGTAATTATTCATGAAGTATTGTCCATGAAACCATAGATCCGGTAGGGCAATTCAAACAATTTCCAAACAAATTTTGATGAAAGGCACAAAAGAAATATTATTTAGTACTGTTACCCTCAGAATTGATTCAAGCAGTTGTAAATAAAGACAGAGTTCAACCTCTTAGGTCCCATATGATTTGGGGAAAGCATGATCCGAAAAGATAAAACTTAAAATACATTCTTCAGGACTTGCATCCTGCAGTACAGTATCTTGGCATTTCTCCCTCTTCCTAACCCGCTCACCCTTAAAGGTCAACCAAGGTTATGGATTAAATGTTACTGGAATGGGTGAAAAAGAAATACTGTGGGACTTATTGATAGAAGGATTATAGGAGACTAAATTAAGTCGACAAAAATGAAAATATAATTTAGTCCATATTCCTTGTTTATGTATTTGGCACGTTTTAACATTCTTTGAGGGATCTATAACAGTATGTTATAAGTTAAAAAGTGAAGCCAGGAATAATGTTAATTATATTAAAAGAAGAGAAAAAAATGTGGTCATAGGAAAAGTAAGCTGCTAAATCTAGGTAACCTCACTCAAGAGGAAAGAATGTATACAGGTAGACTCTACTGAAAAAAAGATTCCATACTCACAGTTAGCACTTCAGATACAAATTACATGGCAAAAAGTTTCAAATAGCTGTGTCAGTGTCTACAGCACACTTGACTGATTTGCTGCAGATATAGGCTGTGAAAGATGATGTCTGAGGGAGAGAAGCTTTGACATGTCCTCTCACCTGAACTGTTCTGTCAGACACCTTAGCATTGTTTTTCCTTAGGAATTAAATATTTTACTTTAACCTCTTCAGTATAATTTGAGGTACCCCTGTGATATCATCCTGGGCCTCATGTTTTGTAATTCCCAGCTCCTCTTCTGTGATCTTCAATAACTGTTTCTGCTGCGTGTATAAGATCTATTTACATGCTTGAGAAGGGGAATGATGAAGGGTTACTACAGTTGCATGTAACATCATCTGTCCTTCGGTTGTCTGGAGGTGAAGCATCACATGTCCACTCATGGTAGCTTGTTACTTAGATATTATGTCTCTGTCCTGTAGATAAACCTCTGCATTAACACTTAACCTCTCTGCTCTGGAGAAAAGAGTTTTCTTGCCTCTTCCATGACTTTCACATCAGATTAATTGCAATTTTCTTTTTTGAGGGGGTTGGGAGGGAAGGATTGGTGAGAAGAGTAAGAAGGACGTCTTTCTCGTCTTCATTTCAGAGTCTTCTAGAATTATGCTCAGTGCTATTACTATTAATGCCTTACCTGTTTGAGTATGAAGATCTAGAAGTTTTTCTCCAATTTTTTTTTTTGTATCTGTCTCTATCTCTTAATATAAGATTATTCACTTTAAATAAAAATACAGGACACAATCTTAACTTGCCAAAAATACTTACAAGAATTTTGTTGCTGGGTGTTAGAGACAATGTAATGTCATGTGACTCTAACACTATCTCTGCTAAAGGTAGTAAGATGATCTCCACAGTAACAATATCAGAGAGGAGAATCTTCAGTGAGGCAGGAATATATTGTTGTAGAACTGATGTGAAAAAGTGGAAAATCTGAGACAGTGAGTAACTTGTGATTACAGTCAATTACTTGCCTTCCCTGATTTATCCCAGAAGTTTAGTTGTAAAGTCATTTAACAGTCAAACCATAGCATCTTACATCAGCAGACTAACAGTTCTAAATGTTGGTAAAGCACAGATCTTTTCTGAAGCTGCCTTGAAAGAATAACTGATTGTTTAGATGTCCTTGGCAAATTAGTGCCTGCCGGAAATAAATGCTTGCTAGGTTGTGGTTTTTTGTTTGCTTCACATTGTTATAATTACTGTTGCTATTTTTATTGATAGAAATACTCATAGAAAAAGTGGAAACAGTGAAAAGGAGGCAAGAATAGAAGTCTGATTAGTTAGTTAGTTTTGAAGAGATTTCCAGAGAAAGCAAGCTGCTGATCAAACAGTATTTTGCCCCTGCAGATCACAACAAAAATATCTGTGTCCAAAGTTTAAAGATTAAAAGATACATGTTATAATGAATAACATTTTCAAAGTGAATAAACAAGATTCATCTAGGGTCTTCAAAAGTTATGTTTATATCCTGGTGGTGCTTATGTCCAGCTAGGAGTGAGAAAAAAATCTGAGAGGATGAGTCATATGAATAATCATGAAAATCAGATTTAAAAAAAAAAGGCAGTCAAAAATAAAATGGAAAGAGTCAAATTGTGTTCTAATCGTGATTCATTCAGCGTGATGCATTTTTTTAGAAGTCTGGAAAGTCCTTGCTAGTGTTCTCCATTCTTTTCATAGTGTCAGTAAAAGTATCAAAGAAGAATGTTATATCCCAGCTATTAGAAGATCAAGTTTCAGAAAATTGTGATGTACATATTCTGAATATTTTTTCACCTTTTACAGCTTTAGAGAAGGCTCATTTCAAAATTCATTTTGTGAACAGAGAAACAAATAAATTTCTTTCCTCTTTTTGAAAGTTAGGATGAACACAATCCCTGTGCTCAGGAAACACCAGGAAAGCTTCTGGCAGGCTTAGCCAAGACCTGCGTGCAAAGATGGGGATGAGCAAAACTGTTACACTTGTTCATCCATTATAGACAAATGCAAATTTTGGACCAAAGTATGTAAGCTTAAATATTTGGGGATATTTCAATTTCTTAATACTCTCTCTAAAGTGGTCATCATTACATAAAATTGCTAAATGCCTCTCTCGTTTACCCTACTTCTGAGGAGAGAATCTTAATTGGTATGACAAAAGCCAGATGGTACTGGAACAATTCTTTTAAAATGTGGTCCATAAAACTATTATCTATCTTCAATTACAAGTATTAGTACTGTTATCTTAACTATAAATTATTATCCATTAATAATAGTAAAGAAAACTTTACCAGAGGAAAATGTAATACTTAGCTTTGTAAATCACTAATAGCATCTTATGTAATCTATTATCATACATTTCAAGGTACCTTAAGATTTGTTACAATTTAATTGAAAAATACACCTTTTGAGACTAAAAATACAAATAAATAAAATACACCATTTGAGATACTAAAAACATTCAGTTTTGATTGAAGAATGGAATGATAAGTCCATCCAGGAAAAGTAAAAACCTCTATAAGAATATTTTTAGTCACAGAGTAGCAGACTCCCAACATAATTACTTATAGTCTTCTAATACTGCTTCAGAGAAACAAGATGTCTTCAGTTTTTGGAAGTATTGACTGTGTGTGATGTTATGCAAGTTCAGAGGTTATGAAAGTTCAGCAAAATGCAGTGGCAAAAAGTAGGACTGAAAAGAGAAAAATTAGTTAGCCTTGCTCAAATACACAGCTATAACATAGGGCATATAAGGAAAACTGCTTCTCAAGGTGCAAACATTTAAATACAGCAATTTTATGTTTAAATTAATTTCATTTTGTCCACATTTATAATGCATTTTTCAAAAACTATTTTTTTAGGCTTAATGAGCTCACATACTGAACTATTTCTAGTTGTCTTTAAATTATTTTTAAGTTACTTGAGACAATTATTAATTGATAACTTCATATTGTAGCTTGGAATTTATTTTGCAGAACTACCTTCTAGTTTCTCTGCTTTGAGAGGCTGAAAGCCAAACACTATGAAAGACCACTCTGGGTGTAGAGACAGCTTTATACACCATTTTCTGCTCATAGTAGTGAGCATAATATGCTTCACAGAATAAAATATGTTACACTAAGAAACAGTATTATGAGAGAGTTCTCAAGGTTTGCTGATCAGCTGAGACATTGCTTTACTCAGAAGAAACACTGGCTCTTTGGTCATGCTGTATCTTCAATAACAAATAGTGAATAGTGAATAGTGTCCTATTCATTATGGCCCAATATCAGGCTCAGGTAATTTGCATTTTAATTTTAAATTCACCAGAGGGACAGCTTAATGGACTTATTATTCCTTAAAATTTCTTTTTCAGTTTCAAGGGCTTTTGCTTTAGCTTCCAGACACTCAGTTCAGTGATTACTACATACTGGTCTGTCGACAAAATCTTTGTAGAATCATAGAACCTTATGAGTTGGATGGGACTCAGCAGGATAATTGAGTCCAACTCCTGGCCATGCACAAGGTTCCCCAAGAATCACACCATGTGTCAGAGAGTATTGTCCAAATGCTTCTTGAACTCTGTCAGACTGAGGCTGTGACCACTTCTCTTGGCAGCCTGTCACAGTATCACCCTCTGGGTGAAGAACCTTTTCCAGACATCCAATCTCCCCTGACGCAACTTCACGCCATTTCCTCGAGTCCTGTCACTGGTCATGAGAGTGAAGAGATTGTCCCTCCTGTCCCTCCACTCCCCCTTTTGAGTATGATGAAGACCACAATGAGGCCTCCCCTCATTCTCCTCTTTTCCAGGCTGAACAAACCAAGTGACCTCAGCCACTCCATATAACATGTCCCCTCCAGGCTCTTCACCCTCCTCTTTAGGAAGACTATCATAGGCATCAAAGATACAGAGATGCAAAACTAGCTTAATATAATGTAGATAAATTGGCAAAACCCAGAGGTCAAATTTCAGAAAGTGTTAAAAATTCCCTTCCTGGAAAATTTAGGGGTTTTTAAGTACCCAAATTAAGAAAATTTTTTAATTAGAATCCTTGTTTAAGAGTCTTAATTGTGGCTTGCCTTGAGCTGTGCCTGTCACTCCTTTGATTCATCATACTTACTTTTCTAGCGGTGGTAGTTCTCCCACAGCTACTTCAGCTTCAATTATTTTGCCACAACTCCTGCAGAAGTTTTGAAATTTAAAAAAAAATTGCTTTTGAAGGGTAATCTTACAAATAACTGTCTATAAATAGCTGTTAAGGGAATGATAGTGTCAGATTCAGCTTAGTATCTTAGTGTGGGATGTATGTTCAATATCTGCCTACCTCTCTTCTCTAAGAATCTCGTTGTTCCCATATGGCTGTAGTATTATTTTTTAATATTATAACATGTTTTTAATATATATATATATTGCAACTATTACTAAAACAATATAATATTAGTGAATGACTAAAAAGTATTTGAAGAACAGAGAATTTATTACCTGTATAAACAAGTGTTTCTACATTAAAATAAAAAGAGACTCACAAATAATAATTCTAAATAGTTGAGACATTCTCAGCTACAAATGTTAGACCCAGAGGAATTTGGATTTTTTTTCTTCTACTTTAGCTACTACTTGTGACAGGTGAATAAGTCTGACTTACTGTTAGCCATGTTTTAAAAAACATGAAGCCTGTTTCACATGGGATAATTTATAAGTATTAGGACACTTCAGTTTAGTGTCAAAATTTAATCACTATTAAGAGTCATGTCTGAGATTATATTCTTTTCCCAATCAATAATTGGTTTTAAGATGTGAAACCACAGAAGCTGCATGTTTTCCCCTTAATTTCCTGAATAACACAATTACACAGTCTGTTAGTGATACAGGCACTGCAGCACTAATCTCCAGTCTTTCCTTCACAGCAGCTATATAAAAAAACCTCCTTCAGTGTAATAATTCCATTACCTGTACCTCAGTTCATACTTACTTTAGTGGATAGCTCAAGATACCATCCAGTCTTGGGATTTGTTCCTCTAACAGAAGTCAGAAATTAATATCTATTTCAAAAGAACCTCAGAAGTCCCTGTAAATTTGAATCTGGGGGATCAGTGACCTTCTACTTGATCTTTATTCCTTGTCCTCTCCTCTCCCAGAAAAAGATCTAGGATGGAGAATGGTATCATCAAAGTTACCTCCTCAAAAAAGCATGGGGGAGGAAAGGAAGTAAATCCCTATGTTCCTTCTAAGTTAGTGGATTATAACAGACAGTTTGGACTAGAAAACCAGAGATGAAACAGATTGGTTAAAGCTTGGACAATGTGTTTCTATTTCAAGTCTGTTCAGAAACAAACACACAAGTGTTCAGAGAAAAGTGCTTTGAAACTGAGGGTATGAGACATCATCTCAAATATTTTTACTCTTTCAACATGAAATAAATCCCCTTACAAAACCATACAAGTTTTCCTGTATCAATCACAACTTACGCAACATGTTTTTCTACTGACTTGAAAGACCAAAGTTTAGCAAAGCAGGTTCACATCCAGCCTTGCAGTTTAGTTGTGTGGATGTCTATCCTGATCTTGGCAAACTGCAGAGCTGTTAACCAGTTGCCAAACTTAACTCCTTCACCAAAGCTGAATATTAAGTTTCTTCTGCAATTCTGTCCTTACGACTGTTCATAATTTTATCTCAAAACATGAAAGACACACTGATTTGTATAACATTGTAGCTGCCAATTTACCTTTTAATGTCAGCTTTTATTTTAGGCCCTTGTAATTAATCAGACCAGGAAAGGGTAAAAAACTAAAACATATTTCATTTTGAATGGAAATCAGAAGCTAAATACTATAACACTTCTATTTATCACAGTGTGAGTTCAAGACAATTTCAATGTAGCAAAGATCCCTAGCTATTACTTACTTTTACAAGTTATACCAAAAGTCCTGCAGTTTATTACTGTTTGTAGTCTATTTTATTCTTTTCACACAGAGTTCCAGTTCACTCCACCAGTTACTTACATCCACCAACTTTAATCTGCTATTGGGTTTAATGAACAACACCTGCCACAGTGACTTCCCAGAATGCCTGGAGCTTTAAACACTTTTATGTTTAAATAAGTCATATCATTAAGCAGAATAAAAGAAAAGGGATCTGTTGCTATATTTCACATCCTGAGTCTATAGAGATCTGACAAAGAGATTTCACATGTAACAATGACTACAGCAAAATAAACCTTGATTGTTGCCAAATAGTTGTTGTCCTAGAGAAAAATGTTACCTAAGTCAAAAATCTAATATACCTTTAACTGGTAAGCAAGTTTTGCTTCAAAGTGGCATTATATGTACTGTATTTGCAAGTAAATATTTTATTCTTCTGGCATCAGAAATATATTTGCAGTATACAAATTTCCTAAGTGAAACAACAGAATGGGAATATTTATTTAATGTGTTGTCACTGTGAGCGCTGAAGCCGAGCATGATGGGTTAAAGTAATAAACACACTAGACCTGAATAATGTAACTGATTCCACATTCTAAACAAATTTATATATTTCCATGCTTCATAAATCAATTCTATCCATTCCTGTTCCAACTCTGAAATCTATTCTTAATTTCAAATGGTGTTTTCTGAGTTCTATATTTCATAACCTTTCCATATAAATTATTCTCTTTCCATGTCCATCTTCTGCATTACTTGCCCTTTATAATTTTCTTAGATTTTTTTTGCTAGTTGAATTGCTATTCACACAATAATCTCACGGACCTCTTATTTTAAATTGTTTAGGAAGAAATAATTGAGAATAATCAATAGCAGAGTTTTGAATGTCATTGGTTATCTTTGATTGAATCCATGAGGCACGTAGTGTATTTTGTTCCAGGAGTGAATCAGCTCAGCTTTTCTGTTTTGGTTCAAATAATTGTATTTACAAATGTCTATGAATATATTTCATTTAAATGAACTCTCTGAGGGAGCAATGTGCTAGTAAACCCTTGTATGATAATACTCAGTGAAGGGAATGCAGAAAGTTATGACTGAAGAAGAAGAGAATTTTATTTACAATTTTGAACATGCATGCATGGCTGTATTTTTATGATTTTCTCTGTTGCAGTTTCAGCTAACGGAAAGAGATAAGCCTTTACATCAGAATTTTTTCTGTAGCTGTAGGAACTACCAGTATAGTAGCCTGTCAGGAATACAGGTTTTCCACTGGCAGTTGTCAAATCAGCTTTCAAGTATCATAATAATAAATATTATTACCCAATAATATATGCAATAATTGCCAATTCAAAGCTCCATTCCAATCCGTGCAAATAAATTCTGAAATATGCGATATCACATCCCAAGGCAATTCTATATTTAGCATACTAAATGTTATAAGAATTCAAGGTCATCAAGAACAGACATTTAAATAGCATTAATCCTTGGTTTAAAAGTCATCATAGATATCTGGAATCTAACTTGTCCTGGTATATTAAATTCTGACCTGAGTTGTCAGAAAAAAGTACAGTGAGAGTACATGCAGCAACAAGAGTATCTGGAAATACTTCTTCTCTTTATTGGCACAAAGAAGATGCTGGAAAACTTACAGATGCACAAATGTGAGAAACCATAGACTTTAGAAAATTAAGTTAGACAGTTGGCATTGACCAAGGGCCTGATCCCAGCAACTACGATGCCAGGTTGCTAGGGTAAATGAGAATTATTTGCTGTGGCCTTTTCCTCATCAAATAAATTAACAAATAAGTTTCTTTTGCCATCAGCTGACGTCACAATGAGAAGAAAGCTTTGAAAAAAGTTGTGATATAGAGGTTCTCAAAGTTTTCAGAGCCATGCAGACATGGCAATGAGAACAGCTGATGTGCATTTTTATAGGATGTGAAACATCCATCTGAACAATTTCTGGCATTACAGTCTTTATATTACGAGATCCTTTGTCAAAAAAAGAATAACAACCAACTAAACAAAAAAACAGTTCCATGTCTTTTCTTTTACATCTGGTTCAACTGTTCCTCATTAAAAGCAGTTGAAAGTCTGGTTGAAAAGCATGTAGGCAACACCTTTAACTGAAGAAGTCAACCTTTGTTTTGGACAAAGTGTTTCAAGAGAGCTGTGGCCCAGCTGGAGGACATCCAGTGATGAATAACAGGTAAGATCAACAGTCTGAAAATCACGATTATGAGGATAGACAGGAAGAAAAGTTACTGTTTAGTCTTGAGAAGGATATGCAGAAGGAAAATGTGGCAGCAGTCATCAAATATGCAAACTATTGCTGTACACAATGAAAAGAAGGATGGAAAAATCCATTCTCCATACCTCACTTGGGAATAAGACTAGCTAAAGTGATTTAGATTAGACATTACAAAAAATTTGAAATACTAAATGTTAAAACAAAAATATTAAAAACCTTAATGGTGAAAAAAGTAATCTCTGGAAGGTTCTGGATTACCCATTATTAGAGATTTTTATGAACAAAATTGGCAAAGAGTGGTAAAGAATAACAAGTGTAGAGGCAGATGCCAATTTACTCTAGAGAAGAATCTGTCCCTATAGCAAAACTCTTCTGGATCATCTGTGAAACAAACACTGTCTCTCTCCCTCTTGAAACCAGTGCTCACTTTGCTTTAGGTATATAGAGATTTTTAAAAAATCCACTACAACTAGAATGAGGTGTGGAGGAATTTTCTTTCAGTTGGAAGCTCATTTTTATTATTATTTCATGGATCGTGATATGTAAAGAGATAGAATTCAACTGTGTATTGTGCTGGGAATATTTTGTGGAATTCAATAGGAAACTATGCTTTGATTAAGTAATTTCAAATAATTTCTGCTTTGATGTCTACTCATGGGCAGTAAAGACTGCATGCTTACATGTCTAACTTTAGAAGTCTAAAACTGTTATGTAAGTCCACAAGAATCAATTTAAGCTCTTTTCAAATCTTTTGGGCAAAAATAATCACTTACACAGGACAATCCATCTTGTCCCAACCAAAATGTCTAAAATATCTAAAACAGGCCAGGCCAGTTTTCCTGCAGAAGTGACCACATATCTCTTTGACTTTTGGGAATTCCAGGACAATCACCTTGTATTTAAGCAGTAAAATCTTAAGACATGTAAAGTTTTCTACTGCTGTCCCTCTAAGTTGCATCTTGTGTCTCTTTTAACCACCTTCCCCTTCACCTTGTCTTCACCCAGGTGAATTATTTTAATCTCAAAGTATGGTTATAAATGGTAAAATGAACAGAATGACACATGTTGAACAAACAAAAATTATGCCTTTATGAAATCAATTCTGAGATTTTTCCCAGAGGAATGTTTTTACCATTTGCAGCTGTACCATAAACATCTTTGTGGGGTGCTCACATGATCCACATATGGGGTGGTCTAGGTAGCCCCAGCTCTTAAAGCAGGACTGTGACTCTGTGGGGTGTGATGAGCACAGAACTAGCCGAAGGGGATCTGCTCCACACGTACCATAGAAAAGACCTCTCAGATCACTGAGTCCAACTATTAACACTGACAAATCCACCACTAAACCATATCCCTAAGCACCACATCTGTATGTCTTTTAAATACTTCCATGGGTGGTAACTCTACCACTTCCCTGGGTGACCTGTTCCTGATGTTTGACAACCCTTCCAGTAAAGAGCTTTTTCTTAATATCCAGCTTAAACCTCCAGTGGTGCAACTTGAGGTCACTTCTTGTCCTGTTTCTCGTTACTTGGAAGAAAACACCAACTACCACCTTGCTACAGCCTCCTTTCAGGTAGTTATAGAAAGCAATAAGATCTCCCCTGAGCCTCAGTTTCTCCAGGCTTAACAATCCCAGTTCTCTCAGTTGCTTCTCAGGAGATTTGTGCTCCAGACCCTTTGCCAGCTTCATTACCCCTCTCTGGACATGCTCCAGGGCCTCAATGTCCTTGTAACTGTGTAACAAAAGGAAGGCCACTATCAGCCAGGATATCCAGACAATTAATGAGGAGAAGAGAAATTCTGTTGAATAGAGTAAAAGAAATAGAAATACAGAGGGGTCCACCCTGAAAAGTGGCATAGAAGAAGCATGAAGAGTTGCCAGGTGAGGCAGCAGCCTATGGCTGGAAGGAGGACGCCTGCAGGGATGCACACCAGGGCAGGGAGCATTTGCCACTGGCCAGTGACAGCAAGGAGCTACCTGGGGGCTGGGATGTGCTGGGGAAGGAAGGGGAGGGTGTGTTTCTGGGGGTGATTTATGGGGTCTGGGAGATATGTAACTATTAATTCTCTCTAAGTGTCTGGTTACATGATTTATATGTTATATTACCAATATTGATCCTGAGTCCATAGTTCACTGTGGGTTAATTACATGTCATTAATAAATTAATAAAATGTTTTGATTCTGATTCTGACCTAAGCTATGCGAACTGACTTATTTTTTCCTGATGTCTGCCTTTCCTGGGGAAGGATGCTTAGCAACCAGCTAGGATTAGCAGTGGATTATTTGTACACAGCAGAAATAATAAAAGAAAGCCCTGTTTTCTAGAATGGTGAGAACTTTAAAATATTTCAAATTTTATATTGGAATAGCTAGAAGTCTCACAAAGTATCCTGCAAGACTTGGGAAAATCAAAGGAATTACTTCCATATTTCTCTCATCTGTATTCGTAATATTATTGGACTTGATTTTTTTATTAATATATATTATTAATCCCCAACATTGATATCAACACACACTACTAATAGAAATAGAACTACACTTTTGTCTTAGGCAGCATGTATGCTGGTGAATTTTCTTTTGTATTTCTGGCATATTTTCATTTCCAGTTTTCAAGATAATTTCTGTCAGGGTATGACTTTTTTTTGATCCTGTTATTCATATTGCTCATCTAGACTTAGGAATCTGGGATGGGGGAAAGGGGAGGGGAAGCACACAAGATTTTTTTTATTTCTAAAATGAAAACCAGACCTGTTCAAAGATTTGACTCATAGTTGAAGAAAAAATATATTTCACCACACTCCAAAGGAAAAAATACAATGCTTAAATTGTTATAATGATAATTACTTTCATTAAAAAAAACCCAACCCCAAAAAAACCCCAAACAACTAACTCAAAAAACCCCAATGAAATTAAAACAAGCAGAACAAGTGATGCTTTTTCAAACTCTATTTTCCTCAAAAAAACAAGTAAATGGTTAAAGGCATGATTAAGCCCCTTACGCATTTCAGTTTCTAGCTGTGATAATATATCAGTCATCTATGTAGATTTTATTTATATGTGCATAATATGCATACATATTTATATGCACACACCCAGAGGTATACACACACTGGAAATGAAGGCAGGGGAGAAAGATAGTTCAGAGGAAGCATGTTTAACAAATAAATGAATAAATAAATAATCTTCAATATTTGTGGAAACAAAAATGGAAAATTCCTGTGCAACACTTCCCTTACGTCATATTTTCCTAGCCCACCTGGAGGTGTTGGTTAAGGAGTGCTGTAGATCATGTAAAGTAAGCCTTTAGAAAAACCATAATGAAGTCATATTCTAGAAACCTGTTTTACACTAATGCATTCTTTGTTCAATTGCGCATCATAATGTATCTAAATAATTAGTCTATGTAGCATTGCAGTAAAAAAGGTTAAAACACAAACCAGCAATTCTCTGACCCTGTCTAGTTAAGTAGGCTCTCTAGTTTTGCCACTTACCTGTGTTCTAATCTCATGAATCAGGACCCTAAATTATAAGAGGAGCTTAAAGATCATGCTTATCTTATAATTTCTATAAATCATACTCCATTAATAATAGTAAAGCAGGCTTAAGGGGGTTTGATTTGACTCCTAGCTTTCAAAGAAATAACCTTAACTTTTCTATACTTAACACTGTCAATTATTTAATGCTAAGTTACAAACTTCAGTGCTAGAACATTCTCTAAGTCTTTCCTGTCCAAAATACATCTTTAAAATAGTACTAGCATGAAAACTGAAGTTCTTGGAGCAATTTTGGAACTAGACTAAAAGGGGGCATATGATTTTTATGGAAGAGTATGTGAGTCACGCTTTTTATGTTCCAGAAACACACAAACACAACGCAGAAGAAAAAGACTGTCTGACTTCTTCTCTGATCCTAGGCCTGCAACAACACAGCCTACTAGGATATTTCAATTTTAAAACATGCTAATGAAGCCACTCAATTTTTGATCAACGTGAGCTCAAAGACCTTTATTACAATGTTTGCTACATATATAATACTTTTGTGCCTGCATCTATATGGAGCACATACCAAAGTGGTGGTAGATGCCCCATCGCTGGAAACATTGAAGGTCAGGTTGGGTGGGGCTCTGAGCAACATTATCTAGTGGAAGTTTCCCTGCCCGCGGTAGTGGGGTTAGACTAGATAATCTTTAAAAGTCCTTTGTAACCCAAACTATTCTATGCTTCAATGGTTCTACGATTCGAAACCATTTTTACCACTGTATTTAAGGTTCTGCTATTATTGGTAGCAATGTACGCTTAATATATTTATCCTCTGAAACAGCCTTTCCTATGCTGCACTGCTATTACAGCTCAGATTGGACTTCTGTCCTTTCATTGGTTTATTTTCCAAGTTTTTCATGATTGTGAAACAAAAAATTTATAGCACTTGTTCCAAGTTCATCAATAAGTCCTAGCAGCTTGTCTTCATGCAAATACAGAAGAAAATGACAGTCCCCACTTTGGGAGAGCTTTATATGTATATGTGTGTGTGTGATAATGCTATAACATCAGCAGCCTTCACATTTCAGCAGTTATAGCACAACTTCATGGACTTCACCTGGTGTAGTATAGTGGTTACAACTATACATAAAGGCATTTTTTTTTTCTAGAACAAATGAAAATCAGGGAAAAGAGAAAGCAAGTGTTTGGAAACATTCACACTATGCTTCAGAAAACGTTTTCACCTTGTGCTAAGAGGAAGCACAAGGTGAAAAAAATGTCCAGTATAGGTGGGTTCCAAGTCCTTGTCCAAAGGTGAGCTCTAGAATTTCTTCCAAAAATCTAGAAAATCAATCCATGAAGCTCTGGAATTGTTGTTATTATTGCTGCAGCAGTGTATTAAACCCTCTAAGTTTTTCAATTACCCTTACTAATGCAGTTTATTTCCCCCAAGTTTATCTTAGATGACAGATATACAAACATTTTAGCTATTGAGTGGCTCTGAAATACTTCAAAGAAACATACTAGTCTTACTAGGTAAGACTATATAAAAATAATGTAATATATAAAAGTATATAAATTAATCCTATAATCAATTGGAAGTACAATCTTTGTATAATAATGTGCTCTTCAAATCAACACTTTCTTTTGTTTGTTCTGAACACATGAAACAACAGCTTTCACGAAGATCCAACTACAAGCAGACAGAGGCTATTGAAACATATATAGAGCAAAGTTTTTCTGAGTAATGTAATAAACAAAATTAAAAAAATAAAGCTAATTTAGTAGCATGAGTTTGAAGAAATAATTTTAATAGTAAGTAACAAAACTTGTGTTTCATTATTGATATTTTGTTTTTTTACTTTAAGAATCTCTTTTCTCAATATTAGTGTGTCTGTTTTGGGTTTTTTTAAGGAAAGATATGTTTTATTTTTTCCTCCAAAATATAATGGATTGCAGTATTTTTTTCTTTGAATTCCTTGCTTCATCAGCAGGTTTCCCTGTTCCATTAATACTTTAGACAACTCAGACCAAACTTTACATTAAAGGTGACCTTATCAACATATCTCTGCTTTCACTTATTTAGTTATAATCAAAACCTGTTCTGACACATGAAAGATGTTCTCATTATGCAAAAAATATCTGGACTGGCATAATAATTTGAAAGACATCCAACAGCTTTACCCTGTTGCTAGCACTGAAATATCTCTTCTCACTACCTTGCTGCTTGATTCTGTGTATTTGAGATTCAGTGCAAAACTCACAAAGGATTTGAGTCTTGCTCATTTTAACAGTTTCATCATCCTATTGATAAATCTGTAACACATCAGTCAACTGATAGTTGCAGTATATATCATTTTCTTCTAAAGATGAGTAAGTGAACCCCCAAAAGTAAAGATGAAGGGACCTACACTTCTTGAGAACATAAGGTACTTTTAAAATTCAGACTTTTCGTTTTACAGCTCAAGTTAAATTTCCATTCTTAAGGATCCACAGCCATTTTCTTGGTAAATCAGTTGAAGTTTTATGAGGGAGATTTTACTTATTTTCAAATAAGAAGTTATTTAGCTCAACATTTCCAATTTAAAGATGTTCAGACATCTTCAAGGGCATGATTATAATACATTATTCTCCCCTTTCTAAATGAACAGTCTTTTCCAGAAGGCATGTCAATAGACCCTTTTGATATCTTTGGTTATGCTTCAGTTCTCTAAACAATAAACAAATAAATGCGGGGAAAATATTCAAAGACGTTTGGATATCTAATTTCTACTGATTATCAAATCTAAATGTGTACTGTCAATAGTTCAGTGATGCTATGCTTTGTCCAGTGAGATAAAATTTGTGTTGTCTGAATTATGAGGCCAAGACTTTTAAGGAATCAAAACATTTTGAGATCAAACATTGCAAATTTGCACCCAGAGAGTATTTTTTGTTTCACATTACCTCAGTTATAATGTTTAATATTTTAACATATACTTCAATATAAAAGCAAGGAAAAAAACCTCTCACTGGGTTCACAATGACAATGAGTGGCAGCCAGAATTTTTGTACTCAAAAGTGATGCCCTACAACTGTGATATATGCCCAAGAGTATGTAAAGATTCTTCATCTTGGCAGTGATATTGGAAATATATTTTATCCATCGCTAGAAATTTTTCTGGAGTGACACAGAACAGTTGTGTTTATCAGGCACACGGCTTCATGCAGTGAGGGCTCAGGGAGCCACTTACCATAAGCCCGCAGCAGAGTATTTTTATGGTAACAGAGCAGACTTAAAACAAAAAAAACAAGCAACCAACCCAATAAACCCCCAAAATCTTATCCTTGGGCCCTTACAGGAAATAAATGTATGATCAGTTGTATATACTGTGATTAAACTTCATGATTGTGGGTGATATCTGGAGGGTTCATTTAGTATGTGTCAAAAACCTAAGGCTATACAAAATTATTTTCTAGCAACAAGTTTTACCACAGTCTGAGATTTTGTGTCAGTGAAAACTCCTGATAGGCTGGTCAGAAAACAATATTGAAATGCTCTAAAAAATAGCAGGGAAGGAAGTTTATTTTAATACGTTATTTCAATATATTATGCAAAGATTTTGAAATAAAAATTAATAAAAATTAGAGCAGAAATTAAGATGCCTCAGGACACTGAGCAATTTAGTGGCTTATGTGAGTTATCCGTCATTTTATCTGAACTTTTACAAGTAGTGTGTTGGATATTTTCTATTGAAATTGAAATATTTCCTCAAACCACATTTTTCACTCCCCAAAAAAAGAAAAAAAAGGAAAAAAAGGAAAAATACAGATATTAAAAAGAGGATAGAAAGATTTGGGGTTTTTTTCTCTTTTTTAACATGTACAATTGCATTAAAACCTGAAATATACTGACCAAGGTAAAAAGTGTTATGCACTACAGTATTTTAAAATTGTCATGTGTTGAATTAAGGAACCTGATTGTACATGCTGTCATACGAATCTGATACTAATCTGCCACATGTTTGTCATTTGAAGCGATAAGTTTCACTGGAAGTGTTAAAGCCTGGAAGGTACAATATAATTATAGGTATATACCGTATATGGCAAGAGGCAACTCCTGGCGAGTTATGCATAAGGATTTCCTGGTACTTCCCAGGCCAAAACATATCTTGTTATGACTAACGTTTAATTTGGATAGTCATAAGTATTTTTTAAAAAATTTTGAGATCTTCTCCTATCTCTGATATAGTTATCAAAAACTACTATTCTAGAACACATTGTCACCAATAGCAACTTATAATTTATTTTTTAAGGAGTTCCAGGAATTTGTGATGTGAAATGGAACCACAGACCTAACCACAAGACCCATATATCTATCATTCTAAAGCTTGACTAAATATTTTGTTCAAAAGCTAAGGAAAAGTTTATGGTCTATGAAGACAGGAGGGCTAACTCAGAAAACAATATAGGCCAGTTTCTTTTTGACATGTAGAAATATTCCACACATCAGCCCTGTCAGCCTTCATTTGTTTTACTTCTTGGATGAAACCTCTGTTTGTAATGTTTTCTTTTAAAATAATGCTTTAAAGGCCCTACATGAAAGGAAAATAATTTTTAAAATATAAAAGATTTGTAGACAGCAAATGCTCCATTATTTCAGCCAGACATCTGGTCAGAAATCCTTTATTTACTTGGTCAGAAACACTGATGGAGCAAAAGTAACAAGGGGGAAAAAAAGTAAAAATATATCCAAACCCAACAATTTTCAGTGATGATAGAACTTCTCTTGACAAGAGTTTTTCAGCCGCCCTATCTGATATGGGTCATACAGTTGAACATTGGTCCTTGTCTTCTTCAGAAACCCAACCACTAGGCTATGCTCTTGCTCTGTAAATACATGGTTAGACAATCATTAAATGCAGAAGAGTGAGTTTATCAACAACCTACCTAGTAACTAAGGGTCTTAGATATGACTCAAATGATTCAAGCTCAATGTGCAATTCCAATGAGTATTTGTTATGTTATTACATCATGTTGAGCAATTCCAGCAGAACAAGCTGCTACAATGAGAAAATACTCCATAACCTGATCATCAAATCAAATAGCTTTGTTGCACAGACCAACATGTCCATTTGATGGACATCCACTGAAAAAAAAACATACAGTCTACAACAGATCTTGATATCTTTCACCTAAAATCAAGTCCTGTCAGATATACTTAAAAGAAAAGGACCCGTTTTATGTTCATATCTCAGCTTTAAAGGTTGATATTTCTTAATACGTAGCTTGATCTTAAAATGTGCTGAACATTCTGAGTGAATTCAACAAATCCTTTAATAGATGTACAGTTTGAAATAGATCTCTCATATATTTCCATGAAAAAAAATACTGGCTTTTCTACTTTTCTGACTTTCACTTACGGACTGACAAGTCGGAAGGGATACGACATTGGCCTTGAAGACTTTATAAGACTTTCTCTGAAAGTGAAATTGCTTCATCTCAACCTTAGATAGAAGATTTTTGAGAAAAAACTAATTTTTTTTCTTTTCTTTTTCTTAAAAATTTTGGGGTGACTTTTTTTTTATGGAAATCTTCTTTGTATGATAAATCTAATTCTGAAAGACAATTGCACTCTGAATATATTACTTATTCTTATGATTTTAATAGGAAAATTCCAGCATTTTTCCATTTCATTGGCTTGGGCAAAGTAACTCACCTCTTTGGAGGAAGGAACACACAAACTGTACTATAACATTAATAAGAGACTTAAGCAATTTACCATATAAACCGTAAGACACATTGTTTAGTTAAAGCTTAAATTTAAGAAAGCAATTAATCAAAAGATAAAACTTTCAACCCTTTCGTATATTTGCTTAAATACTATGCTGAATAAAGGCATTGTAACCTTGTAACCACACCATAACTTGGTAACTGAATGTAGATTTTTTCTCTTAGGGATGTATGTTACTTTTCATGAGAGATATCATTGAAGGCCATCAGAAGTCTTTGATAGGCTGATAAGACTAACAGGTTTTTCAGTCATATTTTTGTTAAACAGAGAAAAGCAAACAAATAAAAATCCCCCCACAAAACCAATCTATCTCTTTAAGGAATGACAGCTGTAGAAATACATTGCTTGTGTAAGAAAGGTGTTTTGTGAGGTTTCTGTTCTATATATACAGTTTTCTGTAGGGCTGTTAGTAAATGTGGGGTATTCTTCACAGAATCATAAAATTATTTGCTTTGGAAAAGAACTTTAAGGTCATTGAGTCCAACCATTAACCCAGCACTGACAAGTCCACAACTAAACCATGTCCCTAAATGCCACATTTACACGGGGTTAAATACCTCCAGGGATGGTGACTCAACCACTTTCCTGGGCAGCCTGTTCCAATGCTTGATAACCCTTTTAGTCAGGGAATTTGTTCTAACATCCGATGCGAACCTCCCCCGGTACAACCTCAGGCCATTTCCTCATTTTGTTATTTCCTGCATGGAAGAAGGTAAGCAGGCTATGCATGCTTGAAAGGAAAAATATCAATAGATAAAGCCAGCAGACAGATAAAGAAGCAATTTTGACCTTGTCAGCAGCCAAAAGTTAGTTCAGAACCATGAGAATATCTGGACTGACAACTGAAGTGAGGAAAATTCCTTGGGTTTTTTCCTTCCTACTGTGTTGAGGTTAATAAACCATCTCACAAAATGAATGAGATTGAGTCCTAGCAGAGTTAGAGCTCACATACTCCATCTCAACCAGACCCAGTATTACAAATGTTATTATTTACTTATCGAACCATGCTCTATACATATGATATTTTGTTTTCAGTAGCTTAGAACTTTGTTAGAAATTTAGTTGCTTGTATTGAGCAAGGACTGAGCCCATGGTCAAGAATGCAGGGAGGTTACAAATCAATTTCTAAGCTCAGCAGTATCACTCAGCAATCTAAATGATATCCAGAACTGTGTCAGATACCTTTGGGTAACCAGTGAAGGTTACCAGACAGGCCATCAGATGCATAATAGAACAGTAACTTTCTGGATTGGCAAAATCCCTTCGGCTCGATACCTTGACACCTCCAGGACCTCCAAGGATAATCCTCTATCTATAAAACTACCATAAGCAATGGAGATCTAGTCAATAAAGTCAATGCCAAATAGAGAGCAATGCAGTTCATCCTAAGGTTCATCATGGGCCCTGACCAATTATCTGCGTATAGATATTTAGATATGTCTGAATGTACCTAAAAAATTCTCATAACTCCCCAAGAAGTGTTAAACTGAATTCCTCTTGGCATTGGCTAAATCCCAGATAGGCTTACTAGGCAAAAAACCTGACATGGGAAACAATGAAAAAAACTGGGCGAACCATCAGGTGATGTGAGAAACAGGGTGTGAGAGACTGAAATATTGTAGTTTATGCCTTTAAACATTTTCATGAAGGACTTTTAAAACTGTATTACAAAAGCTGCAGCACCCTGAATGGGGTTCTGAGAGGCCCTGGACCCACTCGCTGATGAAGATAAGATTACGGGCTGGGGGCATTCACAATGCATAAGCTTAACACCTCCAGGGTGGGGACCACAGCCCCAGGGCTATCAGCTGCCAGGCTCACACAGACCCTCACACTAAAGGGTGGGGGGGAGAGAGGCTTGGGGTGTGTGCTGGAAAAGCCTTTGGTGAGAGGCGCAGTGACCGCCCATCCTCCGCTGTGCAGAGGAGCCCAACTAAGGGACCCTTCACCCAGCGGGGGGAAGCTTATCCGCAGCAGAGAGGGTGACATGGCCCATCAAAGGCCTCCCCAAGAAGGTCCCCAGACCCTGCACCGGAGCACCAGAGATGATGCAACAGACTCTCAGTGTTGCGAGGGACAGTGTGTCAAGCTGGCCCCTGCAAGGGAGACCCGTGGGCGTTCCCACCTGCCCAAAGCATTTATTACCCCACGGGACTCTGTACTCTTCGGTGCGTGGCAGCGCCGAAGGGGGACCCTCACCAACAGAAGATCAGATGGAGGGGAGCAACGAGACATTATTGGGACCCCTGGATGGGTGATATGCTTCCACCTAACCCCTGTCACCTCTCCCTGTCCCCACACTCCCCCATATACACTTCTTTCTCTATTTCCTTCTTTCTTTCTTTTCTCTTTCCTTCTCTTTGCCTCTTTTTAGTATTAAATAAAATACATCAATTTTTTGGCACCAACATCTAACCTCGTCTGGTTTTAATCT
Organism: Eulacestoma nigropectus; assembly: GCA_013397775.1. Classification (NCBI taxonomy): domain Eukaryota; kingdom Metazoa; phylum Chordata; class Aves; order Passeriformes; genus Eulacestoma; species Eulacestoma nigropectus. Next base: position 764,037 of record VZTE01003864.1, on the reverse strand, counting down.
CGTTTTTGGGAATATTTTGAACCTTCTAAGTTCTTTCTGGTTTATGCACAGAGACTTCGCTTTCTTTGCTCTTCTGGGTTTAAAACCAGATCGTAACACAGGGATACCATCAGGAAAGTTGGATCTGAGCAGAGTAGACAGAGTGAAAAAAAACCAGATGAGATGGGTGAAAGGTAGAGAAACCAAAGGGATTAAGTGTTTGTGAGTAAAGAACTGTAGCTTAAGAGAAAAGGTTAGGAAAGGGATTAAATTTCAAATAAAAAAAGGTAATGGCTGAACAAGACAGTTGAGGCCGGTGGTATAGTGAGGAAATAAAAGTTCTAGGAGAGAGGTTGATAGTTCACACATCAGTAAACCTCAGAAGATGGAGCATGAAATGGCACCCTAAATTGATATTCTTAGTATTTTTTTTCTATTTCATAATTTTTCAGCAAAGATCTATGAAATATTTTTGGCAAATTTTTAGTGCAGTGCTGGCATCTACATAAGGGACTACCTGCTGCCATCACATACTCCATTACATGGAATGTCAGAGGTCTGTGACATCCATCCAAAGCTTCCAGCCAAGCTGTCAGATATTATTGCATGACAAGCTTTCTGCTTTTCAAGTTTGCCTTTTTTTTAATGGAACTTTTACACAAAACCATCCTCCTCTCCCATCCTCTCAAAACACTATGAAGCTCCAAAACTAAGTCAGAATATCTGCAATCTTGGTTTTTCATTTTCCTTATGTAAGTCTAAGCAATTAATTTAAGCTGAATTTCTCACAGGTGGATATTTTTTTCTAGTCCGCATCATGTGGATGAATTTACAGCCACCTAGAAGTCACATGTTGTTTTGACATACTCCACATATTCCGAAAGACAAATCTCAAACACCTTTTCTCATTTAGTATATTATTTTATACACTGTTCCTTCATTTCTTCTCTTTGTCTCAGTTCATCAAGAGTAAGAGTGTCCTCCTTGCTGAAGAGTATTTTGAAAATGCATCCATGCTTTAAGGACCTTTGTCTGTGACGTATGAGGGACTTTCATGGTTTGTTAAATCTCGGGAGCTGCTTCTGGTACTGAGGAGCACCCACTGGGTGGTGTTCATGCCACATCACCTGCAGTGACACCTGGTAAGTGTATCATCTACAAGACTTGTTTGAAACAAGCATGGAGCAGCTCCAGCAGAGATTGTGTGGCCCACACGTACCTGCCAAGGTTACTCTTACCTGTGTGACCTTGCAGAGCTGACTGGCAAAACACAGGTGCAGGGAAGTGGGAGAAAAGCCATAACATCACCTTGCTTGTGTCAGAGTGATGTTAATGCTACCTCAGCGGCTGAAAGGCAGGAACCATCCAGGTGGGTCTGACAATTGCTGTGTGGGACCAAGCAGGTCTGAAGTCACTCAAGTCTGTGTTAAGATGGACACTGCAGTGAGGACTGCCACAGAAGAAGAAACGAGCAAGTCTGCCTTTGGAACAGGTTTTGTAGCAAACATGCAATGAGTAAAACTTGGGCCTGTATATTCAGCATGAAGGAAAAAAACCGAAATATTGAACAGTTTTCATTAGTTGAGCAGTATCCCCATATCCATCTGTGCCTTAAGGAAGATGGTTCCTATGCAAAAATAGCATGTTATCGTGTAATTAAAAACTGCACTGAGTGCATAATGGTTGACAAGAAGCTAAGATTTGTATATACAACAAATGCTCTCAGTCTCACTCCCATGCACATATGTAAGACTGTACATTTCTCTGTTATGATCTTTCCCTTGTTCATAAATTTAATCCAGGATTTTAGACACTGGGTGAGACTTATCTGATCAGATAGATTTATCTCTATCTGTCACATAGAAAACTAAATGTAAGCTTGCTGCTTATACACTTCCTAATTAGTGGAGAGAGAGAGAGGCTTTTGATACAATCCACAATCTGATCTAGATACATATTTTAGGAAAAGCACCCTAAAAATACTTAATTCCATGGCTTTGACTATAAAACAGTCTGAATGACTTCTCCAAACATAAGCAATGTAGACTTCTAAGATTAGATAACATGAATCTCCTGCTAAATGTTTATTTCATGCCACAAATTCTTACTAATAAAAACATGCATTGTAAAAGAGATGACAGGTAATATTATAGCAAGAAATAAATAAACACTATAATAAATCTCTCTAGGCTAAGCATCTCAAATTTTTACCTACTCCAGTGAAAAAATACTTAGGACTAAGTAAAGAGAAGATTTATAATTAGATCTTGATATGTATACTATGCTTTCATAAACTATAATATTCGAAAAAGAAAAACCTACAGTGAAGTGAAAGAAGCAATTGAAATAATTAGTCATTGGTTAGTAGGATGTTAAAAAACAACACACAGAGAAAAACTACATTTCCAACATGCAATTATCTAGTTAGTCAGAACAATTACTTACTTTCCCTCAAATCAATATTACAAATGCTCAATATTTTCTTCTGTAAACTGAAATTAGATATCAGTCAGATGTAAGTACCAAGCAGAAATGATTTGTAGCTCTAAAAATTATGCCTGCTCAAAATCTGATTGCGGATTTGATTGTAAGCATAGAATTTGACATTTTACCAATTATATCACATTACTGCATGCACCAGTAAGAGTTCCTGGCATATGGTGTAATATAGGAAAACTATACATGAAGTGACAACATGCGCAAGTTATGTCTGACTTCTACAAATGTAGCTATAATTTTTAATTCCAGACATGATGATGGAGGGGAAAATCAAAGCATTTTCCATTTTAATTTAAATTGTTGATGATGACATAATGCATGACTTGGCTACTTTTAATATCCTTGCCAGTGTTCAGAAATATATGTAGCATGCATAAAGATGAATAGATCTTACTCTGTTTATTACTTAACTCATAAATAATACAGCCAGATTTTGGGGAAGATGATGGGCACCCTGGCCCAATTGAAAATGAAATGTTTTCATTCTCTTTCTCTGATTTAGTTTAAAGGTGAAATGCAGTAACAAAACAAAGAAGCTTATATAGCATTTGGCAGGAACAATAGTGGTTGGAGTGCCAATCTACTGGAAAATTAACCACCATCCTGTGTTCTGTGTGATCCCTTTAAAGTTTCACATGGAAAACAAAGCATTTAGCACATTGTTGTGTTCATCTTAACTATGTAGCAGAATATCTGAGGCATTATTATGACGGACAAATATACTTCTAACACTAAAGGTGTTGTTCCATATTTAATTTTAATTAGGCATCTATACATTGAATATATGTTTAAAGCTGGCATGGATGTTTAAGAGTACGGAGAAGTGCTGTCCTCTGACACATAGAGTTGTAAATTATAGTCTCAGTGGCTATGAATGCAACCCAGTAAGATTTTAAAAGTTTTATACATATGGTGAAAGAAAGTGAACTAATGGAAAGTTTTAGTTCCTGTTTATTTTTGGCATATATTAAAGCACTACACATTTTCTTTTAAAGTGCTAATGTTTGTTAGCTAGTTATTTGCATGCCATTTTATGTGGCAGTCAATATAAAATTTCTATCCTACATACTTAATGAACAAATACATACTTAATATACTGTAGCTATGACATTCAGGAATTATGTCCCATCTGGAATGACACAGCTTCACAGGGAAATTGGTCATTGAGAAGATGGTGTTTAAGCACTCGATGCATCCTGTAGTGGAAAAACTGTCACTGATGTCAGAGTGTTGTGTGAGGTCCATTGGTCTGGATTACGGCACTGACTTTAAAAAGCCATACACTGGTGCTGATTTCCATAGGATCCATACACTATCGTGGTTACCTTCCACAGGCGCCTTGGGACTGATGACATTAGTGTGGCTGCCTGACTATATCTCTTTGTTTCTGTTTGCTAAATATAGGGCCAATTTTACTTGTATCTAAGGAACTCACACACATAGCCATTGAGTAGTTTCAGATGTGTCTGGCTTAAGTCTTCCAAATGTATTATAGCATACCTTCAAACAGGCTATCACTCAACATACCACACAAAATTATTTTAATTATCTCAACAGTATCCCTCTGAAGTCTGTCTATCTTAAATTTGCTGTTGTCCAGCTCCTGTATTACTTAGTTGAGCAACACCAATAAAAAGTTTCAATCTCAGCATCTCAATTTCCTTCCACCTCTGCTTCCCTCTCTACCAACACACCCCTATATACCCCCGGCTTACCAACTGGTTCAATTTCTAAAGGGCCTTTTTTGAAGACTGGAGGGATTTTTCGCCACTGCTCAGACAAGTCTCTTTTACCCACTCCCTTTTCCATTTTCTCAATAAAACACCTCAATTCAGATAATATATGTGAAAATATCTTGGAGAAAAAGAAAAAGGACACAAACCCCGCAATTGTTGTGTTATTGTATTATATTGTTGTATTCTTTTCATGCAGTGATTCAGGTGTTTGATGAGGCAATGTGCTCTGCAGATAAGACCAAAAAGATAGGAAAAAAGATGAAAAGTATAACTACATTTTAAATACTTCTAAGAATAATTGTGATTAATTTTCCCCACTCTTTCTTCAAATATGCCTATTTATTTACTTATTATTTATTTGTCTTTTGGAGCAAAGATAATGAAAATCAACAGTATCAGCAGTATTTGAAGCATACTTGGTATCAAAAAGGCCTATGACCATTCTAAGACATATGACGAGCAGATTTCACAATCATTTTCACATTCATTTATTAATCTTGAAAGACAAAGTTTCCGTCATAGCTTTTGTGCTATTTTTTAAATTAATCAGTATAGTCCATAGAGTCTTTTAGTGAGCAGTGAGGTCAACGATTAGCAAAAAAAAAAATCGAAGCGAAAGGATCGTTGTGTTAGACACATGAATACCTTCAGACAGTATAGAAAAAAGGTATTCAAAAATTTTCTGTGACATGTGGTTGGGTTGACAGTCAATAGAGCTGAATGTGCTAGAAATAAGATTAAAACTGAATTGTGTGAATTATACTTGTCAGTCTTCAACCCACTTATAACTTGCAGTCAACATTCCTCTAAAATAAGTATTCTAATAAATATGCTTGATTGATAAATAATTATGGTTTCTAGAATTAAACAGAAATTTGAAATCGAGCTATTTGATTTGTTTATTATTTCTACTTGTAATCCTTGTCTCACTTGGTACTTTTAAACTGGAATTATGCTGGAGTAAATATCAGAGAAGAATGGCATCCACCGAATTAGTGAGAAGGTAAAAAACTGTCAAAAGGTGAAGGTGAATTAGTTAGAAAGAGGTTAAAAGTTGTCAGAACTGACTAAAAACAATAATGTAAAAACCAAAGGAAAACCTAGAGCACTGAAGGCTACAAATTCTATAAGAGACAGTTTAGAGCTTCTCTTACTAATTCAGCAGAAAAGAAATATATTTGTTGCCCATTATTTTTCGTTGTATATCTTTTTCATCTGAAACCATGTATTAAATATTTTTAGTTTCCTGTACTAATTATCTTACTGGAATACAACATTATTTTCATAGTGACATACATGGTTATAAAATACTGAATTCTTACCTAACTGAAAATGAAAAAAAAGGCAGGTAAATATTGCTTCCAAGCACATGTTGAATAACTTGCTAAATGTACTAAAAAAATTGTATTTTAACAATTAATGTTGTGCTGTAGGAATATTACTCCCCAGTTCAGCGTCACCATCGAAACTCCCAAACAAGGTACTTGGTCCCCACCCTTCTTCCAGCTCCAAGGATGGAGTTGGGAACTGGAGGCACAAAGGTGAAACTTTTGGATTGATAAAAAACAATGTACTGTAAACAGCAATGAAATAAGAAAATGAACAGTAACAGCAACAATATTAATAAAAATGGTATAAGACAAAGAAAAAATTTACATGGAAAGTAAAACAATATCAGACCATTTCTATTTTTTTTTTAATCAATAATGAACTGAAAAATTTATAGTCCAGGCTCTTATTTAGATTTTTCTGAAGAGATTTGTTTCTTAGTCTCTGTCTTTCTTTTCTTTGTTTTTTACTTCTTTTTGTAACTAGGCTTCTACAGAAGCAATCAAAAACAGGGACTTCTGCAGAGAAGCAAAACAGAAGAATGGAATCACAGGGGACACTGCAACCAGATGTTTCCAAGGGAAAACAATTCTCTGACAGAAATTTGACTAAAATTACAAGCTTCTTACTCCTGCTGCTCTGAAAACTCAGAAAGGAACTATATAGATATTGTATGGATGAAATAAGGAATCTGGGACTGTTGAAATACTTCCCATGCTGTTGATAGTCTTTCCCGCATTTGTTGTTCTCTGTCTCCACAGCCCAATTACACGTTAACAGTGACACTGGGCCATTTTATATGCTTTTCCCTATAGTAGTCCTTTTTGCATCTCTTTCCACATCTCTTGTCATTTAGCTAATTCTTCCTCCACAAAAAATAATCAAAATTGCATGTCATATAACTTTCATCATAGTTTTGTCTTGCTTATTTAAGTTCTTTGGGAAAAGAAGGGGCTACTTTTTTTTTTTTTTTTTTTTTTTTGTTTTTTATATTTTAAANTTCTTTTTTTTTTTTTTTTTTTTTGGGTTTTTCTGCTTATCAGAACTTCTTAGGTGTAAAATGCAGAGTTCACTGGATACAATGAACTTTAGACATCCTTCTGTATTCAGATTGTGTAGGATGATATACATCATATATATGAGATATCATTCAGTTTTTCTTAACTTGTATACTAGGTAAAAATACAAAAAAGTTACAAAACCTAGTAAATAGTTTAATGAAATCAAACAGTTATTCAAGACAGGTATATTGAATCTAACTTTAAACACTATTGACATCCACATTTGAGCTAATCGCTCTGGGCTATAGTCAGGCAAGAGAAATTGATACGCCTTCAGGTGTGTGATGCATCTCAACCAAAAGCAGGCATCTCATACAGGTCATGGCAATTGCACCTTAAATATGCCTATTTCTCTACCTTGGCTAAAATGGGAGCCTAAAGTGACTAAGAACTGCACTGTAGATAACTGAAGTCAGATGAAATGCTTTCCACTCTCATCAATTTCCATGCTGTCTACAAGAGGCATGTTTTCTGAAAGTTATCGGTAATGTTACTACTATTCTGTCGTGTTATTCCCTGCAATTCAATTAAGCTATAATTTTTTAGAGTTCATGAAAACGTACTAAAGATCTGTACTTTTACGGTAGTTAGGAGACCAACTTTTTCTTTTTTCTTTGATATTAGTTTCTAAACTCCACTATCAAGCAATTGGCCCTTGGGTTAATTTGGTTCTTCTCCAGGATGTATAAGAACATGTGCAGATTCCTGGGTATCAAGAACACTCACCCATAGAAACGTGAACTCAACAGTATTAAACATTTTATCAATATGAGAGTTTCAGAGGAGAAAGTAGTGTTAAAAGTTTATTCATTCTGTGCACTCTTTAGAGATGATTAACTGTCTTTATTATATTAAAGCAAACCCAAAGCCATCTGCCAAAGGCGATTGTGTCCAAGTACTGAAACCATTTCATGTGAAAACTCATTTTCAGGCTCCTAATTATTTTTCATTATAGTGGCAGTGTGGAATAGATTGGAATTGGACAGTAATTGCCAGGTCTGAGCAGCGCGGACCATTGCAATGTATCAGTTTAGATGAAGTGTGACAAGGATACATCTAGCTACTATATAACTTCCATTAAGCAACTTCCCTGTCCCTGATCATGTAACACTTCATAGAATGTGGTCAGCACAAGGTCATAATAATGGCATTCTGTCTGACTTCAAGTATTTTGTACACGCACAAGCTGTTAACCCCCTCTGTTAGCATCACTCTAACAATGTCCAGTTATTTCAGATGTCAAGGATATTTACCATATTCCTCCAGAGGGGATAGAAGGACTTTAAAAGGTTGCAGAACTTATAAATGTATATTTTAATGCTTCGTGATGCTAAAATGTCCTGGAATTGGGAAACAAATTACTCAGAAGGTAGTAAAATGTGTTTCTCCATCACTTCATGTGTTAGGTCCTGCAGTGCAAATTGGAAAACAAATGATCTTAGGTTCAAGTTCTAAATCTATAGACATTTCTTGCAGTGAAACTCTTCTCTCTTATATGCCAATCTTTCCTTAATTTCTCTCTCCTTCTCTTTCCCTTCTCAGAACAAAGGCACTATGACTTGATCTGTCTGTAAAGTAAACAATAATGCTCACACTGAGTTTGCTTGCCTTAATGAAATTATCTGAGATACAACTTTGCAACCTTATACTTTACTTGTTAATTTTGGCTTACATGGCTCTATTTTTCTTTCAGTTAATATTTTAAAAAATGTATTCTCGGTTTTGTATGTCTCTGTTTCTGAATGCTGTCATTATTGCCTAAGGAAGATCATCCAGCATTGGAGTAACAGCTTTTAATGACCAATTCTGAAAATATCCTGACTTCAGTTTTTATTCTCACTACTGTAATTCAATGGAAGCATCTTTTGGCACCAGCAGCACTAAGGAGAATGCTGACTGTCCCTTTCATCTAGGATGCCAAATCCTATAACTCTGACTCTGTGTCAGATATTCAATCAAAAGTTGTTGTTTTATTTTTTTTTTTTAAAGGTGAGCCTAAATTCATCTTTTCTTACATATCTAATCTGTACTTTTCACACAATGAAAGCATGTGTCTCGATACTTTTCTAAAGCAAGAAAATTGTACTGTCTTCAGAAATATGTCATAATGCTGCCTTAGCTATTTCTCAGAGGCATTATATACTGTACAGAGATACCCACTTTTAGAATGATTGTGTTCCCACAGTTTAAGACTTTGCCATTTGCCAACAGAAGAGCTGTGTAAAATGCCAGCTCAATCTCAGGATGATTAAAAAGAATATTGATTTTCTCTTCTGTACACAGTACTAATCTTCCAAAATTCCAAGGATGATAATATATCACTTTGTTTTCCAATGCCATTCACAGTACAGACAATTTAAAAGCCTAAAAAGGAGGGGAAAAAATATAATTAATGAAGTCATCTGTCATCAATGGAACTGCAAATTAAAAATAATATTACATTTTTTGGAAGAGTAAGGAATTCAAAGTAAGGCATTGTAAAACAGCTTGGGAGGTTTGGTCAGTTTGCTTGTTTTTGTTTTGTTGGGTTGTTTTGTTTTTGGGGTTTTTTTTTAGTAGAATTTTTTTGTTTTTATTTTCTCAAAAGAATTTCAGCCAGTTAATTTAACTACAGTGGTATTTTCTGACTTTCCTTCTGGTGAAAGTTAAGTTTTGGGGAGGAAAAAAGTAAAAAAAAAAAGAGATAATCCTTCCCACTAAAATTGAGCTATGTTTTATATATCCTCACAAAAAGAATATTTTGAAAGGGCAATCTGTATCCTAACTTGGTATGAAGGAAATACACTATCTGAACTACTAAAATGAATTGTTAAAATAAAAAGCCTTATCAAAAATTTTTTTTTGAAAAAAACCCCTGCTAGATCTACTATCTCATATGGAGATAGTAGAAACTATTTCCATAATATATTGGAACAATGACAGTTCTTGATTTTGCATATTATTATATATTTGTATGTTTAAACAAGATAGTTATTATTTTACTTATGCTATGTCTCTGATATGCATAAGTCATGTTGACTTCATATCAAGACTGCATCTAAATATCAAATATTTCTCAGTTAGCTTCACTTCCTACAAGTCTGGATATATATATATGTTCAAAACATTGAGGTGTAGGCACAAGCTTAACTAGTATGAAAAGTTCAGGGAATTGAAGCTGACTCCACTCCTACAGGCAGGATGGAAGTTGTAGGGTTGGCCCTGACTTGGCTGGCCCAAAGACTTGCAATGATTTATCAGTAGACATTGTAACTTCTTCCTTGCACTTTAACACCAATGTGCCACATACTGTGATGGGGCCTCTGGCTCACGAGATAAATCCATTGGCAGCAAAAGATAAGAAATCCTTCTAGGACACCTCTTATGCAATGTAACTGGATTAAAAAAGAAAATATAGTTATATGAAGTGCTGAAGAATGCCATGAGCAATGAAGGGCAAAATGCTTCAGTGAAAAACCTTTGTTCTGACAAAATTTCTAAGCATCAATTCAAAGCCACAGCATAAGGTATTACCCACACAAGAAGTTTTATATGCAAGTCTGCATGCATATAAACAAGAAGTTTATCTGGAATTCTAGACTTTTTAATACAAGGTTGTAGGCTTGGGATCTACTTTGACTTTTATGGACATCACATCACATCAAATTTGACCATTTTACAGTGAATACGATTTGTGTGAGCGAAATGTCTACCAGTTCACAGATAAATCATGACTGATTTTGAACTGTGTAGGCCTCACCTCTACAGCAGAAGGAGACAAAATTTCAAGAATCTATGTCTAGACACTCATAAACATCTTCAGAGTCCAAGGTTTTTAACAAGTCAGTAACCTAAGATGTAGTTTGGCTCTGAGAACTGTTCTGACACATCCTAGATCCTTACAGTTTTCCCCCAGCATGCTTTGGTTTATATTCACACAACTATGATAATAAATCTAACAAGTACATGGAATGCTTGTATGTGGCTCTTACACGGGAAGGAACATACCTGAGCTAGAACATGCATGGGTTTTTTTCACATGTATTCATTATCTTGCAATAAATGAGGTAAGAACTCCATGTTTGGCAAATACAAAGAGAAGGCCAGAAGGGCATGACTTCTGTTTTCCTGTCCCGTATGTGATCTCACACACTGAGCTTCCCAATACACTCTCTTCTGCAGAGCTTCAGGCACAGTTCATTCAAACCATTATTTACAAGAAATGTTTAGACTTCAATAATCTATTTATATGCTCTAATAACTTGGATAATGCAATAAAAAGTAGTTCTTTTAAATTTTCAAACAACATGAAGAGAAACATGTCAGGGAGGCTGGAGGATGAGCTTAGAATTCAAAATGACAGGATGAAGAAAAAGTATGATTAAATTTCTTAGGCACAAACATGAGGTGAAAAATACCTGGATGAAACTGTAGAAAGAAAGACTCAGACTGTGTTTATGAAGGTAAAGTTAGTGATGGGATGAAATGGATTGTCTCAGGACGTTGTGGATTGAAGAATCATTGGACTGTTTAGAAATATCCATAAAAAGTGACAGAGGTAAAATTGATCTGCCTATAGTAGGTCTTTCTAGACTGACTTTTCTGTGATTTTTACTTTGCACTGATGTGGTACAAATCACCAAACACACAAATGTGTAAGTGCTGCAGTAGAAAATGTCTATGTCGTTGCCAGGGCCCTTGCTGCCTGGGAAGAGCAGACCTGGTCATCTCTCTTCTGTGCTCGTGCAGAAGGAGTGAAGGCACATGCAGTCATTTCTTAGAAATGTTGTGGTCCTAAAAACGTACCCAACAACATACACGTCTAGTTGCTGCTTCTCATTTATCCTTGGTCTGAATAGGATATTTCTGGGTTTGTAAAAGCAGTATAAAATAATTTTAAAGACTAAAATAAAACTTCACTATTCATACTTTCCCATAACAATCTTGGAAAACTGTCTCAAGGACATTGTGATTGAAGCAGCAGGCTGAAGTTGTCTTCTTTCAGAACTGGCAGGACAGGGTCAAAAAGTTTGTGTGAATGAACAGGCAACTGTCCAGAAAGGATGTGTATGTTGGTACATATACCAACAGCAGCAAAGCCTAAATACAGTATCAAGATTTTATGGGCTCTCCCCATCACTTTGTACTAAGCTTTGGCCTGTGCAGAAAGGATCATCTGAGCCAAACACTCCCCTCACTAATTTTTTCCTCATCTGTGTTGTTGCCATGTGTCCCTGGTCCCGCAGCTCAGTGCATTCATTGAGGTGTACATCACACAGGTGACTGACACCGGGATACAATTTAGACAAGCCAGTCTGCTGGATTGGCCAGGATGTGGATAAGGGTGGCATGAACGTCTGAGCATCCAAGGAGCTGGTGACCTGATGAAATGTCACAGGGTGCATGAAACACAGGCCAGATAGGGGCAGCAGTGTTGTAAGGGAGTGGACACGGACATATGTAGTGAACACAGGGACACATAGAGCTGCTGAGTGTCTTGGTATGGATTGGCTGTTATTTTTGCCAAAATGTGAAAGAATATTTAAATACAGCTAACACAATCTGTTTGTTTTTTGTGTCCATTGCATGGACATCTGTTGTTCTAACAAAAACACTTGACCCCTCAAATATGAATTCACCTGTGGCTACTGAAAGTAGAGAAGATACAGGGAAGAAAGCCCAGGAAAGTTTACAGAATGTCTCTTAATTATTTTTTTTAACTTTGCTTTAATGCCAAAAATGCTGTCATTGTAGTAATATTTTAAATGCACACAACTGGAACAAAAAATATATCTGTTTTTTAATTAGGAGAGATATAAAAAGAAATTTAATTATAATGTCACAGTCCAGTAAAATATTTCAATATGGGACTCCAAGAAAAACATAAGTTAAGAATTATATTTTTCTATGCTATGAAAGTTGGATTGCTTCAACATCAGTTGATCTAATTCATAAATGTAAATGTACTAACATAATGTAATAGTAATAAACCAAATTATTTTATAAAGAAATACATTAAAGAATTGATCTATTGACTTCACTGGCATCAGTCGTGATCATGCCGACTTAATCCAATTAGGATTTTTCACCTCAGATATAAATATTTAAATTTTTAACCAGAGTTCAGGGTAGCAACTAGTGTTCAAAAAAATCCCAAATATATATCCTTTGGAGGAATTTATAGCGTAAAATCCACCCTACTCATTTAGCCATTTACTGCTACAAAATAGAGTTATTCAGTCATAGAGCTAACTGGTCAAAGAACGTTGCTTTGAACAATGAAAACTGATTGTCCTTGAAACTTTCTTCTCAGTCATGTAATTTATACTCTTGCTATTAAATATCTCATCCTTCTGGAACTGTGTTAAGCTATGGCATAAATGGGGAATAAACATAAAAAGTGATTACCTATTGATATAGTTGAAGAATCACTGTTATTATTGTCAAGAGATTTAAATGTGCCTGAGCAATGCTTTTAGATTGTATTTAAACTATTTAGGAAAATTAACATAGTGGGGATTTTTTTTCAATGTAGAAGGATATCTAACACTGATTCTATGTTCTTCGCTTTTAATGGGAATCTTTTTGCTTTTGTATAGCTGCTCTTTTCTATTATTTGACTAACATGACAGAAAGAAAGAGAAAAGAGAAAAAAAAAGCAGGGGGGAAGGGAAAAGAACAGTAGTTATAAAGTAATAGAAAGGCTTTGAGTTGGCTGGCAACTAATGGCGTTTAAGTTCTAAATATGTATTTATTACTAGTGTCAAAATATGTATATTTCTTAAAAAATATGTGTATACCACTTTTACATATTCATATACCAAGGATAATAAGAGGATTAACCACCTCTCCCCTTTCCTGTTCAGAAATCCTCTTGAATTCAGTAGCAGTTGAGGACATAAAAGGCGTGAGTACCAGGACATAATGTGTGACACCTTTATCTTACCTGCCATTCAAAGATTTAAACGGTATAAAAGTTCACTCAGGGATTAGATAGTTTTCTACAAAATATATAAGTAGAATTTTCAGGATATTGGGATCACATATTTGATGCTGTTTACTGTGCTGTATGTGATGTTCCCTGCTCTTTTCACTATGTGGTGCCTTGAAATGAATGGAACAATCAGCCCTCTGCAGTTAAAAGAGGAGCACAAAGGAAAATGAGAGAGGAAATAATGAAGATCAGGTTCACTAGCCATGTATTGTAGAACAGCTGTCAAAATGAAATAAAAGTCATCAGACTGATCATATTAGGGGGAGATCAGCTCTAACCAGAGTCCTATATATCAACGTCAATGCAATATCTGCGGAGAAAGTGCAAAAGTTAAGCAATGAGAATTTCCTAAGAATGCACTGATCCTTGCAATGTAGTAGTGTAATACATATAATTTATATGAACTATCATCCCTGTACTCTCTTGACCTCAGAGCAACTGTATATTCAGCCACCTCTATTCAGACTCAATTATAAAACTACTAGAGGGAGTGAAAGAGGAATATACTTTTCATCAGGTTTCCAGATGTACCATGGTGGTTCAACTTCATAACAGATCAAGTTTTGTACTTTTGATTTATCTACAGATTTAAAGTACTTACAGACTTCTTATTTCCACAGTCCGGAAAGTTTCAAAATCTTTAATGGAAAATTCTGTGATTTGATCACTCATCTATGATAAGTTTTCATTTCATAGGTGAAAATTAGGTGTATGAGCAGACTGCTCACAAGCTAAAAGTTTTTAACACATTTTTAATTGTGATTTAATTTTGAAAACTTTCCATGAATACCAAATACTTGGTTATGACTTAAAGACTAGCTGATCCTGCACTGTTAAAATGCCTTTCAGTCCTCATTTCTTGGAATGATTTCTGCATTTGGGCTGGAGGAGGCAGCTCAAAAAGTCCCTTAATAGAGAGGAATTTCGTAGATCAAGGGTTTTCAACATAAAAAAGAGTCTTCATGTACTAAGGCTGTACTTCTGTGAGCACCAGCAAACGTCTGAAAGCTGTGAGAAGTTTGGGATCCTGCTCATATGTGACTCTACCACCTCAGCCTATCTGCATGAACGGCAAGAGTTCACCAAACATTTTCCAAACATATCAAATGGTTCTGTACACTGTTTAAGTACATTTTACAATTTCCTTCTGGAGACAGTGGCAGAACTTATTGGTGGTCCCTTGTAAGATTTGAGAAGTTGTGGACATTTATATGCTGACTGCTCTGCATTGGAACGTACAGCTCTGTTCATTGCCATCATTACTGGCTGCAGATGGCATCAGCACTCAGGTATTATGCAAGTGGCTAGTATCTCCCAAGAGAGACCCAGAATCACTTCTGTCCTCATCCATATGCATTGCAAACATTTTTGCACAGTGTCTAGTAACTAATGTGCTAATTTTCAGGTTATGGGCTCTGGATGAGGCTACAGATTACCTAGCAAGTTGGATCTATGGGTTCTCAGTATTTCAGGCAAACAGACAATATACATTAGGTTAGATAGAATGAGAACAGAAGATTAGAGCCATGGTGGTGAGAAGAGAAAGAGAGAAAGAGTGAAGGTGAGGACATTAGATATAATTTCATAAACATTTATTTTCAGTGACTGATTCGTTTGCTCTGCTTTACACATCTTCATTGCCATGAAACCTTGCTCACCAGGAGAGTCAATACCTCTCCACTAGATATAAGAATATTTTGGCATAGCTATCTTAAATATGTTCCTTACTCTGGTCATCTAGACTAAACTAAACAAAAAAATGAAAGCTGCCCTTTGTTACCTGGAAGCTAAAGCACACGCTTAGGAAATAGTCTGGAGTCCACTATTTCCTTAGAAGACTTCAAATTAAATAGATGTCATTTTAAAATGCATCAGCTGATTAGTATTATTTTAAAAAATGAAAATACATTTTTCAAATAGTATGTCCATGAAAGTGTAAAGAGGACTATGGGGTTTTTTTTTCTTTTTTTCAATTAATGGGAAAGAAACAACAAAGAGGTCTGCTAAGAGATCTGAGAGAAAATGAAAAAAAGATTAACTTTATTCATGGGCTGATGAAGAAATATCGTGAGTCAAATTTTAATATTCACTTTGCAGAAGCAGTAAAATGTCCCCAGGGACAGAACATCCATAGCAACAGGAATTTAGCCTGGCACAGAAGACGAAAAAGCAAAGATGGACTTTCACACTCAAAATTGTCAAATTGTCAACATTTTTCTTCAATGAAGGACTGCATTCCTGGGGAAGGGGAAATAGAAGGGCAAGAAAGGAAGGGCTTTTATTCAGGATGCCAGAAAAGAACATTGAACAACAGTAAGAGTGTTTGGCCTGTTCCTGGTGAATAAGAAAAGTGTTACAGGCACCATAAGGCAAAGAAAAAACTAATTCTAGGTGATAAATAGAATGAAATTACTTACAGAGCGAGTCACAAATATTTTGATTTCTCGGAATACGTATATCTGGCAACATAAAGGATGCACTATTTTTCAGCCTCATCTGAGGAAAATATTAAAAGACATGAGGTAAAAAAGGTTCCTCATTTGCATTGGTATGGCAGAAGTGGTTAGGGCCAAACCAAAATGAGGGCAAACAGAAAAGAGTTTGTTTCAGCACGTGCTGGTGGAATGGCAATTTTTCTCTATGTTTATCATATTAAGTTTTCTTAATGGGCCTTTTGAACTCAAATTTTAATTTCTTTTTTTTGAAGCTCTTTTGGCTGAAAATAACCTAAATAAATATTTTAATAACTGCATTTTTTAACTTATCAACTTAAATCTGTCCTTTCATACCTAACCCATGGCTATTTTAGATACTAGTCCTGTATTATTTTTGTATTTTTTGAAAATCTATATATTAATTCTGTGTCTATAATATAGAAATTATAAAATGCTTATTTTGTGCACTTCCATAACTGCTTTCAGAGTCTGGAATAATGCTGTCAGAAGTTCAGCCCTAAGTGGTTATTGCTCCTTTTTTAAAACACAGCCACATTGCAGCTTCATTATTTTAGACAGAAGAAGTAGATAGACAGAAAATTGTTCCTGTTCTTATCAGCTAAGATACCATTTTATGACAATGAATTCTGTTTATTACTACCTCAATGTCAATTTGACCCTATGCTTTTAAATAACCTTCCATTGCACGTTACTTGAAATGATCTCTGTATTTGCACTAGGCCATTGTTTCTAAGTCCCTTATTGAACAATACCAACAGTGAGCCTGATGTACTCTTCCACGTGTTATAAACAGATTAAAATTTCTTTTTCAAACATGACATTATTGCAAGAGTTATACTAACAAGCTGAATAACTAGCATCCATACTTTATGTTCATTGATGCCTGCATAAATTTTCATTAGGAAGATGTATAAATGTTCAAGAATATACAATATAAGGAAAGTTACTATTAAATACCTGTTAATGCAATTATAAACCAGTTATGTCTCTTAATTAAATGAGTTTTTCATTATTAGAAAAACAATAGTATCTATGAAACTGCAGGAAAGCTTCCCCCGAAAGTTCTTGTAAGGCACATCTGTTCTTCAGTATCTAAAAAGTAAATCAAAGCTATTGCTTTGTCACTTAGTTAAACCATTCAGTGAATAGTAGAAAACGTTTTAGAACTGCAGGAGGTGAGCTGCCCATAAACGTTCTGGTTCATTAGCAAGGATGTCTGATGAGAGATCAGAAGGTAATGAATTGTCAGCACCTAACAAAACCAGGGAACAAACAGAGCATAAATAAAGAAAAGACATAGTTCATAGAAAGGCCTCAGGAGAGCTCTTTGTAAGCAAAGGCAGAGATGTAAATGAGTTATTTACAAGTTCATTTGGGATAATACATTTGAAATATAAGTCAACATTAAAAAAAAATGCACAGAAATTACTTATTGAAATAATTTCAAAATTAGTAAAGTCAGAGTTATCTTCTTACAAGTCTATATAGATTATAACTTCAGCAGTAAATTGTTGTTAATACCTTCTTTTTAAAATATTAGTAAAATGAAATGAAGAGACATGGTTTCCATTTAAATTTTGAGCTGCAGAGTACTGTCCTTTATTTCCCATTCTACTGTATAAACATCACATTTCTGATTTTATTATTTTATTTATTTTAATATTGCAATGTGTATTGATCAACCATTTACCTATTTGTATATCACTTTTCATTAACGTTTCATCTTATGTAGCTGCAAAATTATAACAAGTGTTGCACTTGTGTTGCAATCTTTGCAACATTTTTTTCTTAACCAAGTTATTTGTACTTATACTTTACGTATTACTAGCATTCTCCAAGAAAGTGGGGTAGCATGATCAGAGCAAACTATAAGAACTGTATTTCTGTCTTTATTTCTACTATCAATCAGTTCTGTGCAATCTGGAAATTTACTTCATCTACTTCAGATACTACCACGTTCTGCAGTGTGTATGTAAAGATAAGTTTCTGCTTAAGAAGAATCTGTTGAATAAGAATTTAAATAACCAGTTTCTATGTCATGACCTGTTCTAATCATAGCAAAGACTTGCAAAAGACTCTTTTTAAGCATCTGAAATATTAGTTAGAGGAGCATTTCCAAACATACAAAACCATGTCCCTAATGATTATGCATATTTCTTTTTTCCGTTTCTCTGATCTATTCAAGCTTAAAATATTAATCTCATAAGTCATGATTGAATCTGTACATGCTTTATTAGAAAAACCTGAAGTTTTCCTAAAGTTGATACCAGAGACAATTCTATTTTATGATGTCTTGAGCCTGGTGCCAATAAAGTCTGTCCTTATGAGGAAGAATGTTTCATAAATTAAGTGCCCAGAAACACTTTTCCAAACTGGAAAATGCTTATAGCATTTTCTTAGTTTGCTATTTATATCTTGAGTAGATGAAGACCTAAATTCTCCTTTGATTTCAACTGGTCCTGAAAAAAAGGTTAAGTAGACAAAAGGATAATGGACTGTGGATTAGACAGGTAGGTAGATATATAGATAGTCAGATTGGTAGATATATAGTAAATCTCTTATTCTTTTGTAGTCTAAAGCCCTTTCTGTAATAACTTTCCTTTACTTGATTTTTCTCAAGGGAGTGCTGTAATAAATTTTAAAATTTTGGGTAATTATCATATACTGAATATGCTAAAACAGAGGAGGAAAAAAGTCACGCACATTTATAATAATTTTAAACCTTATTTGGTTTCTAGTACAAGACATTTCTAGTGGTTTCTTATTTTGTTTGGTTTCTAGTATAAGATATGTTAGACTATTTAAAAAATCTGCTATTTCCAACCAGGTGCCTTCAGGCATAGGTGCTCTTTAAAAAGAGACTCTTGTTCTTTGAAGGGTTAAAAAAATTCATTCTCTGCCTCTATGGTGTAAGCACCATGCACTATAATCATGGTATTTGGCCTCAACATAATTGGTGTGATTAATAAATGCTGATGGATCAGCAAACTGTTTGCTTTGCAAAGTTCAGGATTTTGGAGATTAGAATCAAACTGTTGTGTTGTTATTAATGTAATCAGTCCAACACAAAAAAAAGGTGGAGGAGATGGCAATTTGGCAACACTTCAAAATAAGTCATGGTACCTTATTAATCCTTCGAGCTCATGCAGGATTATTGAATTACTTAGCTGACTTCATTTGATATTAGCGAGGGTATAAGATTAATGCAATAGGAATTTCATTTTGATGTTATCTAAAAGTGGGATTAAGCCCACAAAAGGACCTTGCAGAAGCCTATTTTTCAGTTGGCTAGGTTGGTTGTCATGCCTTACAATCTTCCTTCTCATAAAAAACAGAAATGCTCTTAATTTTTTCAAAGGACCAAGAGATTTTCCAGGACACTCGTCAGAGAGAAATAGAGAACACTGGAAGAATAAGGATGACTTCTAACTTTAAAAATTTTAATTTCTCTCCCTAGAGAAGCTAAAGTTAACCTTCACTCGTGCTTTATCTTGATATCCTTTTCCTCCTTGTTTAAAAGGAACGCTCCCAAGACTCTTTGAAGAATGGGCTATTAAATATGGAATATTACTGAACTTAAAGTATTAATATTCTTATTGGTATGCAAAATCTTTGTCAAGTGCAGCTTTCTTAGAATATCTTCCTAATTTCTTCTCTTTCACAAATATGCAGCCATAAAGGCTATAAAATTGATAAACTTTAATCATTTCTGTAAAGAAAAGATTTTTAATAATGTGTAATAGCAAGGATATGGGATTCATGATGCATTTTTTTATGCCCCAAATAACATGGGTATTTGCAAAAAGGACCTTCAAGGTACTTCCTCATGTCTCAGGGAAGTTCTAAGAACTGCTGATGTGTAATGAGATCAAGTCAGAGCTGTCTGTCTGCAAGTTCCCACACGTTCTAGTTTTTGTCTCTTTTTGATTGGAAGTGCCTTTTATTCTCAGACTCCTCTTGTAGCAATTTTAGGCAGATATTTCATAAAAATTCTGTTGAAATCTAATTTTTTCCTTCATCTTTGTCATCCAAACATAGGGGATTTTACTGAACTGAATCATACCTTATAGCTACTGGTTACGTTTGTTCCAAAAGGATATATGTTGTTTATTGCTAGCTTATATAGAAGCAGCCATCCTAGTGTATATATTTTTCTTATGAGAGATAGATCAGTCACCTGTAGAAACACAACTAAGGCACTCTAATTTTCAAAGTAGTTATTTGACAGAAAGGGGCAAATTTTTACTCGAAATGAGTGACACAGTAATTTCTAACAAATAAAAATCTACTCCGGGATTCTTTGTTACATGTAGGCAACCTGTTAAATTCTGTGTGTGCTACCTCTCAATTTCAAGACAAAAGTCTTAAAAATGGCATTTTTTCTTAATAAAAATATTTACAATATTATTTCTATTTTTCTTTTTCTTTCTTTCTTTCTTTTTTTTTCTCTTTTTCTTTCTTTTTTCTTTCTTTTTTCTTTTTCTTTCTTTCTTTCCTTCATTACAGCTGAAATAAAAAACCGCTCACCATTCCAGATGGAATTATAATAATTCTATAGAAAGATTTGACTCTCCCATTTCTGAAATTAGAAAAAAAAACCAAACCACAACTATATTTTCATTCAGAAATATAATTCTTATGAACAAATATGTGCAGAAATTCAGGTTCCAAAATGAAGTATTATTAAATTATCATTTACATCAAAACACAGAATAACAAGCCTAATAATACACTTATTTTTGCTAACAAAATGCACTATAATTTCTTAATGGTTTAGTTATTAAAAAAAGTAGAAATGTAGTCAGGATTTTAGCCTTCTTTAGATTTTTAACTACTAGACAATTTACCACTGGAATTCTGTTATTTGTTTGCTTTTGTGTTTTTTTCTGTGCTCTTTTTCAACTGTGGCTGTTTTATTCTCCAATTTTGACTCAATTCCAGGAACCACTTCCTTAAAATTATCTTTCCCAACCCACACACAAGCTTTCTTCTCAGACTGTTGTTTTTTAGGACAATCAGTAAATAACTTGTATTTTTAAGCATGTGCTTTCTTGAGATTAACTGTTATTTCTTTAATAACCCATAGCTATTTTTACAATGGAAGCAGAGTCTCTTTGAACAGTGTCTTTCCCACCAGCTTCCCATTTTTATAGCTTTTTCAGCCTTTAATGGAAGCTACTCATGCTTAGATTATGAACTGAGGTCTTTTAATATATTGTAAATTCTCCCAGGAGACCTTTTTCTTGCTGTCCTCAGGGGAATACAGATGTCAACCTGTGTCTTACTTCAGTCTCCCTGCCAGTGGCTCAATAGATCAATGGTATGCCTAACAGGAAAACTGCTTTCAGTAATGTGACAATTTCTAATCCAGATAAAGTTTATTGTACTCTCAACATTTGCGCTGCGATGCCTGGGTGACCTGACTACACTGTGTTGGAACAAAAATCAAGTTGTGCAGCCAGCAGTATCCACATTTAGCGCCGCAAGTTCCTTCAGTTTCCAGAAGCACTAATTTTGGAATGACTACTATCTTGTGCTGTTTCAGCTTGTTTTCTATTCCTCTGTAATGCAGTCAAGATTGCTGCTTACAGCTGCAAACTTTCAGATAGCCTGATCAGTAACGAAAATTAGATTTTAGGGTATTTTTTTCTTTTTTTTTTTGTAAGTTCCTAGATGAGACCAAAGAGAATTCTCTTTCTTACCATAATATTTACTCTAAGAGCACTTGTATGCAGCTGCAAGGAAATCATCTTCCTAGCTGACCATATTCAAGTTCTTGTTTCCTCAGTTAGATGGGTTATCCTGCTCAGCAAACAGTAGTTCCAGCACAGGTTCCAGGGTGCTCAGCTCTGAAAGGTAAATTCACTAGATGGAGAAAGAGGAAGTAAAGAGAAATGGCTTGCAATGGCAGTACACTAATACAAAATTTTGATGGCTCATGACAGCAAAATAGTGTATTGCATAGCAAAAATGCTGAATTCTGTCTGAAACATGGGGAAAAAAGCCTAATTAATCAGCTGCATAATTGCACCATCCACTGAGTCTTGTGGCAGATGACAAGTACAATTCCTGTCTCTTGAAGGTACTGTTTCTGCCTCTGCAGACACAGGCCAAGATCAGACTACTTTAAATTCACAGATGTGAAGTTACCAGTGCTGCTAGGAAACCAAGTAACTTATTCTTACTGTGAAGGAGTGGAATGACTTGAAGAAAATGCTGAGATTACACATGAAAGACTATTCTCATGCAGTTTTGTTGACTACCAAATTAGAGAGCCTAGGAAGAAACCACTGCTACTTCTTCAATTTTTTTTCTTTTTCTGTTTTGTTGTTGTTGTTGTTTGAGTTTTGGGGGTTTGTTTGGTTGGGTTTTGGTTTAGTTTTTTTGTTGCTGTTGTGGTTTGTTTTGGAGTTTTTTAGGGTTTTTTTGTTGGGGTTTGTTTTGGGTTTTTTGCGGGGCGGTTGTTTGTTGTGGCTGGTTGGTTGAAGATGTTTTATTTGGTTTTATTTGTTTATATTTGTTTTGTTTCTTTGTTTTCAATTTGTTTCCTAGTAGAAGCGGGAATATTAGTACTGAGTTGAAGGCTAGAAAGAACTGAAAGATAACAGCTAATTCAATAAAGAACAAAGTACAAAAGTAAGTTCATAAATTGCCTCTATTATATGCAGAAATTGATGCTCCTGGGTAAGAGACACCATTTTTGCAAAATTCTATGTTTTTGCAGAACTGAAAGATTGTATGTATTCTTATTTCTCACTTAATCAATCCCTTTCACCTTCTGTTTCTTTTCTCTTGAATATTCTGTTTCTAACTGGTGTGGGGGAAGGTTTGTCATCCTACGCACCGTTCTTCATCATTCCCTTTCTTAATGTGGAAAGGGGAGAACAACAACCTTTTGAACCAATATGATATATCACTTTATTTTCTTATCTCTTCATTTTTGCCAAACAGTTTCATTAGGAACAGATTTGTTTCAGAGTCCATATGGTCATATAATATCACTGTGAGCACTCAAAGGCTACTGAATTAAATCTTGGCTCTAGTGTACATGGAAACACTGATTTCATGAGAGCCAAGACTTCACCCATTCCCCTTAGGAATGGTTTATATTTAGAAGTTCTCCAAGCACTTGGTGACTTATGTTCACAAAACTATAGCTGGACTGTGCTGAGCTATTTTTCAATTCTAATCTCCCCAAACTCAGAGATTTAGTTATTGCTTTTTCAACAGAATTTCAAATGACAACTTCTAGGGGCTGGAATAAAATCTAAACAAAATAGCTTCAAGCTGCTAAACCCACTCGTCTATTCAAACCAAACACAACCCCTCTACCTTGATTTCATACTTGCAAATGTACTATGGACTGTATGAGTAGGATGGTGAGTATGAAACATTTCTCCATTTCAAAAAAATGGTACTTCAAATATAAGTGCCTGTCCGTTGTTGACATGAAGTGCTGTCAGTGAGAATAAACAGTGAGAAATGCAATGTCGAGGCCTCTTGTGAAGTTTCATAACTTCACTAGGTTTGATAGATAGGTAACAATTATATTTTTAAATATAAGATTTTTTTTCACATAGATTGCCACTTTAGCATCTATAGTATGTAGCTATGCAGTTTGAGTAAATATATAAATATTTAATTAGCTCAATATTCTGTTGCTTTTTAGTATGTCTGTACATCTTAAGAATTTTTGTTCTGAAGAAATTTGGCTGGAAATCACTGAGACTCTGAAAAGACAGTAAGGAGTTCCATAGCATCAAATACTCTGAAATCTGTCTTTAACAGCATTATAAATATGACATGAACAATTTATCAATTTAGCAATTACTTCAGAGGAAAAGTTTGCTAAAATGCATTCCTTTGGGTGTTATCTAACTAGGAAATAATTCTCCAGGTCTCTGCAAAATGTTACCCACTATATTTGCCATAGATTACATAGCAGATACTGAAATCATCTTAAACCAGGGAATTTTGTGATGTCAAATTATTTCTTATCCTTGCAAACAGACAGCAGAAACATGAGGGAAATAATTTTTTTTTCATAGGTACAATTTCCTTCCTGCTTAGGTTTCACGAAGCAACCAGTACATCTTGGAAGTTTCTTTTTCTGTCCTTTTCTTTCTTCTTTTTTATTTCTTTTCCTTCTCAGAGCAGAATAAATGTCAGCTCCAGACTTCATCCAGGGAACCCAGGTCACCATTTAATAAATCTTTTTCTAAGAGGCTTAAGAGATGCATTTCCCAGACAGAGCTTGAGTATTAGAAGACCAATCATGGCTTGATGCTGTATACCCATATTCCACAGAGAGACTTTAAAGCATTTCTGGAAATGCTCCTTTGAAAATCCAGCCTGCTTGATTTTGAGAGACTGTTTCGATCTGCATGGCAATGCAGATCCAAAGTGCCATACTTTAAAAAGTGGTATGATTCTGCATCTTTTCTGTAAGGAACCTTCATATGAAGCTTAGGTTTTTACAGGAATTCAATCTGTTTATTTTCTAGGATCTTGTTGAGGAAAAAGCAGGAAGAATGGCATAGCTAAATCTTTATGTTTGTAAATAATGAGCCTGGATACCTACTGTCTCCACTTTTAAGACATCAACAAAGTCCTTACGTTCCAGAAAAATATAATAGAGGCGTATTCTTTTATGATTTTGCTGAATACTAGTGTAACTAATTTACATATAGTGGTTCTTCAGTAAGATTTGGATCACATCAAACCCAAGAACAGTAATAATATTTTAGATTTGGCCTTTTTGTATTTTTAAAAATAATATACAATTTAGACAAGCAAAAGCAGTCATAAAAATAGCACATCTATGCATGTGTAGTCTTCCATTATGCTGCACAGGTATTCTTTAAGGAAGAAGTATGCAAAGTCTAAAGAAATCTGTGAGATTCCTTCATAATTTGGTGGGTTTTAGAAAGATATAGAGGCATGAGCCTTTACCATAGGAAGTTCCAAATGCCCAATTTTTTCTTTTCCAATCCAGACAAGAAATGTAGAGGCCACCACGTATTAATAAAGTCTATCTAAGTCATCATTAACAAGTCTGCAACATAAAGTATAGCAAGTCTCTCTCCCTACTCCTTGCTCTGCCTTCTCAACCTCTGTGTATTTTGCATTTGTGTTTTTCCACCTACTACATCACGTGTAACAAAGTCTTCCTTCTCTGTCTCTGATCCTGAACCATTAGAAGCAAATTCAATTTCTTAAAGGAAGGGTTTTACAGGAAGAAGTTAAATGGCAAATTACAATGTTTATGGTGAAAAGACATAAATATTTAGACAATAAGAGTAGGACTACATAGATTTAGAGACGTATGAGAAAAATTATGTTACAAGAAAACTACGGTCTCAGTTCCTGTCTTTTTGAAATAATTGGAAAAAAAGTCTGTCTGATTTCACTTGAAGAAGGATCAGACCCTTAAATATGTTGCTATAACTCTTCTTCAGACTTCTAAAGCCTGTGTTAGGATTTGAATTCTGGTGTCTACCTCAGGAATAAGAAATGTATATTTTCACAGTGGTTGAATGTATATTTCACTGATTTAAAATGTGTTTTGCAAAGCTGTCCTTGTCACTTCTAGACTGATATATTTATATGCACTTTTCCCTTCCAAATTCTGTTTAGATGGCTGTAAAGAAAAAAAAATCTGTCTGTACTACTACAGCACATTGTGTATCTAGACATAATTTTACTCTTGCCACAACCTCAAGACTGTTTACTGAGAGGGTTATGAAATAATAACTTTTATTTAACGATTCAAACCTTGATATTAATTTAGAGAATGACTGAAAATACCTAGGACAGAAGAGGCACAACCACAGCAAGAAAAAAAAAAGAAATCAAACTACTACCCCACACTTAAAAAATATCTGGAATCTTCTTCTTGTGTATTCTCCTTTTTTTATACAAGGGAATCAATATTATTCTTTTTTTTCCTTTCAAGCTGTATTTTCAACCTCCTTAAGAAGACCTACTGGTCTTAATACCTCTTTGATAATGCAAAGTAAATACATTTTAAAAAAGGAATTCATTCAGTATCAATAAACAATTCTTAGTTCGAATCTGTTGTCTTTGTATTAGACAGCATTGATTATACATGAAAAATGACATTAGAAGAACCAAAACCAATTAATCAACTATTGTATATTTTCTTGGTAATATAGTGTAACAGAATTAATTCATTATCTATTTAATTGCTTTAAAAGAAATGAGAGGTTTTCTAAAGTTTGGTGGTGAACATGAGGTGCTTGTCCATAGATTACCCCTGGAAACTGAGAAAATACTGCACTTCACTTGAGAGCTTGATATAGACACCATCAACACTTCCACAAAACTAATACCCCGTATGTGCTAGGCTTTATTTCTCTTGCTGTAATTCTTTTTATATGTCTATGAAGCTCAACACAAGGAGACCATGTGACATATTTTTCTTTCTTCATATATATTAATTTGAAAAATATAGATCAAATGAGTAAGGAGTTGTGGAAAGGTCATATTACAGTACCAAACAGATGAGTTTCTGTTGGGTAGCATGATTTTTTTTTCATAATACCACAGATCGAGCACCTACTACAGCAGAAATAAATACAGCAAGTTTCTGGCTATCTCCCTGTCTCCTGCCATTCACGCCCTGTGCCGTTTCCATCTCTGATATGCACTGTCTCACCTTTTTTCCATTATTCCCTAGTTTCCCTTTGTTGTTTTGATAACAGTGGAAAAGTTCCCTTTCAAGTTGTGAGATATAATCAGCAATTATAAAATATCCCTCTCTCTGCCATTAAATTAAAGGCCAGAGGAGCACTGTCTCAGCACCTTGGTCCACAGTTCAGAGTTTTAAGCTGCAGTCACTACTGTGAGTTTGAGCTTGTGCAAAATACTTCATTATTTTGATCCTCTCCAAAACAGTGATTGAAAGTTTTCAAAAGCTTTATAGAGATTTTGGTGGAGGGAACAAGATACTTTAGAATGAGAACATATCTTACCTACCTTGGAAACTTCCTCATTAACCAGGATTCCTAAGGGGATAAAATCTGGCACCTCACTTTCTGCTCCTACCTCCTCTAGAGTCCATCAAATCAAACTGGACACTTAAATCCAACAGACTGAGTTTTCTTTCCTCTCTACATATCTCTCTCATTCCTTTTTTTTTTTTTATCTTTTGTTTTCTCTTTTTTTTCTACTCTTTAATAAACAAAAGTGAAAGCTACCCAATGAATCTTGAACAAAATAACACAGTTCTTCTCTTTAATCTTTCTTTGGACACATACACGGTCAAGTCAGAGGTGAATTTTGCCACTACTAATGAAAACAAGTTGAAGCTCATATCTCTTTTTTGAGCTAATTTTCAGCATGTCCAAAGTGGTTTTGCAGGTATTTGTTCAGCTGTCAATACATTTTTTTCTCTAGCTAAACTGTAGTTTATCAAGACTAAACCATTATTTTCAAAAAAATAATATTTTAAAAGCAAAAAAAAAAAAATCCAGGGAAAAAACTGTTTATTCTTCTTTCACCATTTTAACTTTTGATAGTTGTAGTGAGATTAAAAAATAATAAGTTTAAAAATGCCTCTCCAAAAAGCAATACTTGGGGAATATTGTGCTATTCAAGAACAATATTTCACAAAACACTTGCTGCCAGGAACTTTTTTTTCTGCTGAGAAACACGAAAGACATTCTAGCAACTGTCAAACAAATGCACCATCCCAGAACATCCTTCGTAGCTCTTCCAAGTTCTCAATATTACCGCTAGGGGTCTAGGAGGCAATTACAATTTTGAAACATGAGTTTAATTCTATTTTCCCTGTTCCTATATTGACAGAAGAGCAATAAAAACTCCACCTGGAAATTGAAGTACACTCCTCTGGTAGAATAAAAACATTGCAGCTCAAAGGTGCCCCCATAGAGAAATAAAACACAATTGAAGAAATGGTAAAGCAACACACTTGTGTTTCTTGGCATGTGCAAGAGATACTCTGACTTCCTGGAAAAAAACAATTATTTATGCATTGGACTGATAAATGCAAACATCCGTTATGTGCGCTGCCATGAAAAAATAGCCTACCATGGAATACAACTGGGCTATCTCAGCAGGTCAAAGAAGCTGCTTCTTCTGGGTTGGGGTTTTTTTTTTGTTGTTGTATGTGTGGGTGTTTTTGTATTTTGTTGTTTTGTTTGGGGTTTTTTTTGTACCTGGTCTATGGTACTGGACTTTAAAGTCCATGATCTTACCATGTTTCTCACCAACTTGGATTTTTGGAGAAGACCTAGTATTCAATGAAGGATTGAAAATCTCTGGAAAGAAGTAAATAATAACTTGAATACAGGATATGTTGGATGAAATTCTGAATATCAGGATTCACAAAATTATTCTTCCATTATTTTTCTGCCTCACCAATTGTAATAAAATACTTATTTATATTTTATTGTTGTATTTCTGTAGCTATCAATTAGGTCTCTAATTGTACTTTGATTTTGGATAATTTCTATTTATAGTTTTCATATGTGTGATCTGTTTAATATTATTTCATGTTTTACTCTAGAATCCAAGGATATTTACTGACTTGAACATTTCACTCTTTAATTTTTAAAAGAAAGACTGACCATACATTTTCGAGTTTTCAGATATGCTCAATGTTTAATTAGTTTTCAATTTCCTTAGGTCAGAGGTTTAAGATACTTTTTTTTTACAAGCAGGAAACAATTCAAATCCTTTCTCCTTTTAACACTTAGTTGGCTGCCCTGGTAGAATTGTTTTCTATTCCATTTTGTAAAATATATAATTGTCAGAAGTCTAACAATTACTCTAAAAATATCTAGTTCTTCAACTGGATCTGAATTGAACACTACTCTTTTCCTTTCCTGGTCCAAACCTATCATGAAATAACACAAACATTTTTTCCCCTCAGGATTTATGTATACCTTCCCAAAGCGCATGACAACCTTGAATATTGGCTTTAAATTTCTCTTTTCAAGCACTCAAAATCAATTCTCTGAATGTTCAACCTTATCATTCGGATCTTTAGATAATGGGATTTCCAATAAGTTTCCAAGCTTGCACTACATCCAAACTTGTTGATATTATTCACTTCCTATATCATAGGCCACAAAGAGAGACATTCAGACACAGAGTGTGGCATGGGACATCATTTGGGTTTTCTAAAATTTGTTGACTTTATATTATGAGTCTAAACTCTCAGCTGAAAACAAATCTTCAGAGTCAACAATATTTAGAGAATACACATACGCATTTCTACTATTTTAAAAGTTTCTGTTATCTTCCTGTCCTCTGCCTTCATCTTAGAAATGCCTGGGGGTCACTTGTGGATCCTATGTAATATCTGCCAGATCTACACAGACAACTTAGGTGCTCTGGGGTGTTTCACAAGCCAGTAAACATCATTATCTAGGTAACTTATCTGCAAACATACTAGTTAGCCTATTGAATCATCTTCTAGGTTCTCTAAACTCCATTCTATACAGAGTACTAAAAGTCAATGTATCTAACGTCAAATCCTATCAAAAGTGTAAAAATGAAGTTCCTGATAGTGAATGTTTACAAGAAAGTGGCTGATGGTATCTTCACTAAATTCAGTCCTTTACCTTGACTTTTAGCAAGTTTTGATGAAATGGGGAGTTTGCATGAGATATGAAGAGAATGAACCTCATCCACATCACTGAACAGGCTTTGTACAAAAGTGTAAGAAATTTAACAAACCATAATTTAAGCCTAGGAATTACAGTTAATCAATTATTCAATTAATATGTCTTTAATTATTGATTTAGTTAATGATAACTATTTACTATTCATTTGATATTTTAATGTTATTTAATATTCAATACTCTTTATTAATAACTTATACTGATGAATTCATTCTAAGAGAAAAATCTCAAACTGCAATGCAAATTTTGTCAAGCGCTTTGTTACGTGAGATGGAAATTTTGGACTACATTGGGCAATAGTTATTTTTTCTCTAGTAATTTGCATAATTTTTCCAATAACCTTACATAACTGTTGACCTTACTAAGATATTTTCCATACTTTCCTTAAAAATATTCATTTTTGCTTTGCAGTGTTTCTTTTAGGTTTAGCACAGTCTTACGGTTCCTCTTTAACAGCAAAGGTAATTTTATCTTGTGTACAAGATTTTGAAGCAATTTTAGCATTAAGTGCTACAGAAACATATGGCCCAATGTTTATCTTGTCTTATGCAACATCAGTTTTATATAAAGCATGCTTTCCTGAAGCTGTTAATCTTATGAGACACTGCTTATTTTACAATTTTGTTTTTTTACTCCAACATTTTGGGAGTGGGAAACCAGTTTAACATGAATCTCCATGATGACTGGGAACAGTTGTTACTTTGGTGCTTAGCAAACAATTAGGCTGACACTTTAGGATCAACCCAGGACAAGAGGTTTTCCTTCTAGGTCATCATTAATGGTAAAGAGTCTGTTGAAAACAAGGATTGTGTTCCCAGCCCAAGTGAAACATGAGTGAGTTGTGTTATAGAACTGGTGGGAATCTTACCTCTCCTTGTCACTGAATGAGATAAGGTCACAGACCATTTATTATAATTCTTTTCCAACAACTTGGATAATTTCCTATGATAATAAAATATAAACAATAAAGAACTCACATATTTATTTCCCAAGGCTGAATTGCATTTATGTTTGTGTTTCATTTTTTACTTGTAGTACAAAAGTTTATATGATAAAATCCTTCATTTTCTGGTTGTTGGTAATTAGTGCTGCAATGGCAAAACTTTTTAAGCATGTGCAGAAAAATCATGGTAAGAGCAGGTCAAGTTCTCACTTAAATTAACACTTGGACTACCATATGGTGGTTTTATTATTGGTGTTGAGTTCTTTAACTGTCAGTACTACTCTGTATGAAGAAATCCAATTTTAGAGACTCTTTAAAAGGCAAGGTTATAAACCTAAACTAGCAATTAATACGCCATTTATTATATTGCCATTAAATGATACACAGTTCTAAAACTATAAACTCATCTTTTATTTTAAGTACACTGTAGTGGAGAAGGAAATCAGAATTATTTTTTCAAACTTAAAACCATAACCACATCATCTTTGGTAATATGTACATTCAGAGAGCATCTATGCACTTTCCTAGTAGTCTATAGTTAGTTAATACCTCTAAATTTAGTTCAGATGTTCTTTAAAAAACATGGGCATATCAATCAAAAGATAAAACTAACCAGACTAATTTTTGTTTTGTGGGATAGTGTTTTAAAAAGCTGCACTCATGTAAAGAAAAAAAAATATTTTCATTCTGTTTTATCTCAAATTTCAAATACCATTAGATTAACATTTGAAATAGTTCTCATTTTCTCATATCTGAATACTGTACAAATGCCAGAGACAGCTTTGCCATATAATGTGGTCAGTGTTTATTATTCTATACATATATTGATAGTAATAATTAATCATAATATTGAGCATCTTTGGAAGATTCCAAAGCAATCTAAAAAGCTCAATGAATAATGTCATCTTCTATAAATGGGAATTGGAGGCACAGAGGAGAAAAGAATTTTTCCAGAATCTCACAGTAAATCAGTAACAGCGTGATAACTAGAACAGAGATCTCCTGAGTCATATCTTAGCTTTAACCAGAAAATGATCCTGACCATGTGAAAAAGGAGTTTGAAACACACATATTTAAAATAAATCTTTTCTTTAAGCAGAATGCTTTGTTTAAAAATATGGAATTTTGGAAAAACAGATCTTTTAGTACATAGATTCACTGTAAAAAATGGGAGTAAAGGTAGAGAAAGAGATATTTTTATTTTTAGAGATTTATTTCTCAGTAATGAACATTCTAGAGGTTTGAAACAAAAGACCTCTATCTTTAGCCTTTAACTAGTAGCTATATTAGACTACACAAAAAGTGAAGTCAGGTGGATGACTACATATATGGCAAGGTAAGTTTATTTGGAGGTAAGATAACTGATGAAAGAGTATATTTGAAATTACAATTGTATTGTTTTAAAAATATTATATCCACTCATTGCCTCAAACGCCAAGAAGCAATGAATTTATTTCTCCCCTCACTCACTGGAGACCCATTCATAAGAAATATGGTGGCACAAATATCTTTCAATTTTTCTTCAGAATTGGTCCTTTGGGATACAGAATTAAGTATATGAAATTTTATTGTTGATTTACTTCTAGAATTTGCCCTGTAGTTTTCCCTGGAGACCAGATACTGACCCAAACTGAAAACTCCACAGCTCTTTGATTAAATTTCCTTTTCAAAAAATATTTTCTCCCATAAATATTTGTCAATTTTCTTGGACCCAGGCGTAAGCTTTTTGGAACAATAATTGTATAAATGGATTGTTATGCAGTGGGAAAGTTTTTACTGACTGTAGTGGGCTTTTAAAAGCATATGACTAAGGTTTATTGTTGCAAACCAGTTTTGGTGCTACTTTCACTCCCTTTCCTTGTTCCATTGTAAGGCTGTGTGTTCTCTTACACACAGAACCTTTTTTTGATATTTATTTCATAAGGGTAAGTGTAAGCTTTTCCCTTTTTATTTATCCAGTTAAACTGGATTCCCATCTTCCTTGCCCTTCCAAGAGCTTATTAAAAAAAAAAAAAAAAAGAGAAAAAGAAAAATATAGGAGATCTGTTCTGAAAAATAAAATTTAAGAAGTCGAAATAAATCTGCTTGTTTTGTAATTTTTAATTAAGCAAGAAATGCTCTGTCATTTTTGGTTTTGAATGTTTCTTCATATCTCAGTGCTGTTGATTTACTCTGCACTTGGCTTTTTGCAATACAGGGAAACGTACCATGTCATTTCAGAGAACCAAATGGTATAAGAAAAAAGGAACATATCATTTTCGTACATGTACAGCAGCACTGAACTTATGACACCTTATCTAACTTAGTCCATGGCTACACTTGAACCGTAATTAATAGTTAATGAAATCAGTGACATGAGGAAATGTAATTGCAGTATCTTCTAATTTATGCAGAAGACGTAGCTTCTGTGCTAAATATTCAAAAGTTCCTAAATATGATAGAGGACTATGGGTAGAGTTGGATGTGTTGTTCCAGCTGTTGCTGATTTAGGTTAAGAGGTGACCACAGCCTACTGAGTGCCCCTCATCACCATCTGACACGCTGCCTGCTGCAGACTGACAATAGCACCCTCTGAAAGTATAGCAGCAGAGGCAGCTGCTTCCCACATGCAGTTTACCTTTAGCAGTGTGATTTGTTTGCTTGACACTAATTTTGTCACAACCAAGGGCAGAGATGAACATATTAGGATGTGTCTTAAGACCTTATTGGAATGAAAATCTGTGCTTTTTACTAGTTTATTTGAATGTTTGCTTAGTTAATTTAGTGCAGAATACTGTACAGACTTGTTTTTCCAATCTGAACCTTTGAAGTATGGACTGAATGGCTTTATATCAAAGGTATACGTAAGGGGACTCATGTCAATGTAGGAGTATCATACAGGCTGTTGAATTAATAGATCATACATTTGGCTAAAAATACTGATTCAACATTATTGTAAAATAGATGAATTGGCCTCTCGCAAAGACAGTTGATCCCATTCCAAGAAATAAGGCATTATTATTATTTGGAGGTTAGATGACATGCATTCCACCATTAAGGTGCTGAAGCTTAACAAGTCACCAATCTTTCTGTGGTGGCTTTCAACAACATGAAACTTGAATTCTCTTCCAGAAAACAGAGGAAACTTTAAAAAGGATCTTTATGCTACAAATCTAAAGTTGAAGCACATGCAAGGCATTTAAACTAAGTGAGCTGGATCTCACTCCTAAAATTTACTACTATATGCTCATTTAAAAAATATGTTACCTGTTCCTGTTGACTGTAAAAAGTACAAACAATGTATCCCTCAGAATGTTACACAAAAATCATGAATATTCACTATCCAACAATGTAAAAAATGCTGAAATTAAGTTGTAACTAAATGTTAGTACTCCTACCCCTTAGGCTAATCAGGGTGCAAAACCAGAAATCCTTTCCTGCAGGAAAGCACCAAACTCTCAACTTTTTTAATGAGCACAAGAAAGACTCACTCATTTTAAACTAGACTATGATGTCATCGTGTTTCTCATATTTTTTTTAATAGTGAGGTGTAGAGGATTCATCCAGAATGATGCCTTTATCCTCCTCTCTTCAAGGCAACAGACCTGTAAGTGTCTTTACAAGCCAGCATCTTTTCTTAGCAGTGGAAACTAGTGATTAGTTCCTTGATGGCTCAGACATTTCTGAAGAATGCAAATGCGGTACTTGCATAAAGCCACATGCAAAATAAAAAAAAAAAGAATACAAAATATAAAAGGGGAGGGAAAATTGCTCTGTAAATGAGTGATTTTGAGAATCTAGTTCAAAGAATATGGAAAAGTGAAGGACATGGTGTGCTCTGGTTGCTCTTTATAAATGTAGAGGGGTAAACACAGGAAAGGGAAAACAAAACAGGAGTTCCTGACAGAGCCAGTTTAAAATGTGGTGAGTAGAGAGCATCCTTCAAGACAGATGTTCAACAAGTCATAGGACATCAGCTTTCAGGAGTCAGAAGTTAAAGAGTTTCCTGAAGCTACATCTGGACATTCATATTAAAATATGCATCTGCACGCAACTAGGAACAAGTAAACACCACACATCACTGAAGAGAGATACTCCAGCAGAGATACTTTCAAGGAAACTGTATAAATTTAGTACAATTGAAATTGACCAGAGCCTTTTTTGCCCCATTTTGACCCTAAGGGGTCATCCTAAAGAAAGTTGAGTAGCTGGCCAAACTTGGCCCTAGATTTCTCAGTTTGGGCCAAGAGCTGGAAGAAGCTGTTTAGGGAGGAAGTTAAAATTGTTTTTCCCAGAAGGAGGAACAGTTGAAGGATCAGTCATGCTATTGCAGTGACATCGTTATGCAGGCCCAGATTATATGTTGTTAGATGATATAATGACAGCCTGATACAGACAGATGTAGCAAAAACATTGTGCTCTTATCAAAATATTTGTGTAAGAGATTTTATTTTTAACATGAAAATTATACTAAAACATAAAAATATTGTCTTTGCCAGTAGTGAGATATTCTCTTGCCAAGACTAAATGCCAAAATGGAAATTATGTGACAATCCAGCACATTCTCATGGTGAAATGTGGTGTCATTTCAGAATACCCTGATGACCTTTGAAACATTAGACATTTTTGCACTAATTTGACTGGTATACTTTCATTTATTTACAGTACACCTTCATTTCATTCCACCACTCATGTCTCCTAGAACTAGGCTACACCTTTGTAAATAAATTGCAGAAGTTTAAGGAAAGCCAGGCTACATTATTTATACATTGTTTTACAGTATGCAAACCACAATTATCATTCTGCTTAGCTGACCTTAGTGTCTGCAGGGTCATTCTGAAATGACCCTCTTCTAACCTGTCCTCTAGAGGTTGATGGCACCTCTTTTTACCTTTTCTTTTTTCATGCCTGGGGCACTTGCTGCTTTTTCATATTATCTTTGTTCACCCGCTGTGAAAAGTCTAAGCAAAACTGTTTAAAAAATAAGATTCTCATTTCAGTGTTATGCACGATATCAAAGTCAAACCTTGGATAACCTCAGCTAAAGTGCCGTCTCCCCTTTCCTGGGTGATTCGTTAGTGGAATCAGAGGCCGTGAGCTCTCCTTCTCCCCCAGGCAATCACCCACCTTTGTCCATATAGAGAACGTCTTTCTGAAAGTAGATTTTTTCTATAGGTAGAGCAATTCAAACTTGACAATGTCTTTAAGCATACTCAAAAAGAGGAGTTGATATTGAGTAACTACAATTTCTGACTAATCAGGAAGATGATTTTACATTATGAAGCATGTCTCAGACAGCCTTCTGACTGTTAAAATATCTCAAATCATGTCAGTTTTTAAACCTTTCCTCCATGCCCCAGTTTGAGACAAAATTCGGAGGAACGTCCTAATTTGAATGTCCTCTGATAGAAGGCAGGTTACAGCCACCCCTCCCCCACCAGGTTCAGGAAAGAAATATTCCTTGGAGGACAGTGAAAGAGGAAAAAACTATTTATCTAACAGACAAAATGCACAATGAGAAAAAAAAAATAATAAGGCTAAATAATAAAACCTCTTGCTATGGAGAGAGTCCTGGGAAGATTTTAGAATTCTGTGGGTGTGGTCTCTCTCTCCCCTCCTCTTCGGAGCTGGGTTTTCGGCCTAGGCCCCTCCGGGCTGGAGGTGTAAGGTCTCTTGGGTAAGTTTTGGTGTTGCTAAACAGTTCCAGAAGAGAAGAGGAGAAAAAAACCCGAAGTCACAGGAAAAAAAAGAAGACTCTCTGTCTCTCTCTGGAGAAATCAGAGCCGAAAGCTGGCTGAAAACAAGTAGGGTGCTTCCTCCGCCGCAGCAGCAGAACACAGAGGAGTAGTGACCTTGGATCACAGAACTGCTTTGAAAAGATCGTCTGGCTTTTTTTCTTTCTCTCACATCCTCTTTTAAAGGCACAGAAAGGCACAGGAATCATGTCTGGGCATAGGGCAGGTGATATCGGATACAACGTCATAAAGTCAACCCAAGACACTTCAGTAACAAGCTTGCAGTATTTTGTCAAGTTGCTCAGTTTATCCAGATAGAATGACAGTTCCCTCACAAAACCCATTGTAAGTGCAAATAAGAGACTAAGAGGAACTGGAGTTGCTAAGATGTTAAACTCACTGAAAAACAACATTAACCGTCTTGATTTTTACATACCTTGTATAGCTGAAAGGAATTACAACCTATATGATGTTTTAGGGATCCTTTCTCAGATTCTCTCGTTGCTTATAGATTTTTTGCTCTCAAGGACAAAGGATCTAAAAGATACCCAGAATCAGAAGAGAGTTGTAATTGCAGTATCCTCTAAGGTCATGTTTCATGATGAAAATCCTGGTAGAAAGAAGTATTACACTATTTTTCCTGAACAGGTAATCTAAAACAAGTTCAGTTGCTTGCTGAGAAGAGTGGTAGCCATGCCACAGTTATTTAAAACTTGTCTTCACTCTGCTGCCCAGTAAATCAAGCACTAGTAAGCAATCTAAAAAGGAAAACAAACATTTTATCCATGCACACTGAAAGTGCAGTGTAAGCACCAAGCTGGTAAATTCTAGTGTCATTAATCTTATTCCACAGGGTTCCCTGTCACTGTCTCTGTGTTGGCAACACATACTCAAGTATGCATTGAGAATGAAGAGCCACTTTGCATTGTTTTGAAATCTGTCTAGCTTCATGGTTGTAAAAATTCTCTTTTTTTTTATGCTGGATAAATCAAAACAACTGGACGATAATAGATCATGCGTTTAACTAGTAGAATGTTTTTCACCCCTCCACCAACCAAAGTATTGTAGTTCCTTTTTTGTCGACCTCAAAAATATGCACTCTGACTTTATACAAACTTACATTACAGTTTGGACAGTCTTCAAGTAAAACTTTATGAAAACAGAGATACTCTGTTTCACAATTTCCATTTACTCTGTGCACAATCTGGTGCATACCATAGGTCCAAAAGCCTTCTTTCTAGTTGCTGCTACCTAAAAGTAATACCAATTTAAGTGCTTATTATCCAGCCTTTTTAACTATCCAGCTAAATGAGAATCAAATAATGTGATTATACATTAATTACAAAATGTTGCCTTTTTCTCAGCCCTCCATCAGGCTGTTTCGTTCTCTCCAAGCAGAGCCCATTTTTCTCTCCCCAGTGGAAAGGTAATGTAAATATAACAGAAAAAAACAACGTCACAAAATATGTTAAAATCCTTGAATTATACCACCTGGTGGATTATCTGTGCAGAGTACTAAATTTCTTCTTTTGTAATGTGGTGTGAGAGTTAACATCATACAAAAAAAATTAATTGAAGACAGATGAATCATAGGATATAAATTATATTATGCTTATCGTTGGATAGATAACCTGGACAGCACTGAGTCTTGAAGAGGAGACTATTATTATTATTCTTACATAATAAAAAAATTATGCATTAAAAACTTAAAAGCTGAGTAGCCAGACTTTAGAAAAATGAAAAAATTCAAATCCTTGTAAACGAAGTCCGTTCAGCCATTGAAGAAGGTAGAGGGGCTTTTCCTTTCTCAAGAGATATATTCCAGCGTCATTGTGAAAAAAAAACCCTAATTACAAACATAACATCAAGTCTGTCCATTACTGCAAAAACACTTTGTCCTGAAAAGAGAAGTATGTGGTGGAACTGGGTAAGTCCAGAAACTCTGAGGTTATGGGGAGGCAGCTGATCTGTCCTCAACTTATCACTAGAGACACCACTGGGTATGAATGAACAAAATCAAGTTAGTGAAAGACATCCTTTAGGTAAAACTTGAGACTATGAGAAGTGGTATTTGATACTTCAAACTCTGGACAGATAAACAAACAAACAAATAAATAAAAGCTTAACATTTGACAAGACTGGCATTTTGTGTGTGTGTGTGTGTGCACGAAAATGCTTATCCATGATATAGATTAATCAAAGTTAAGACAGACATTAAATACTAAGACAATATAATAGCTTATTTCTTTCAGTACATCCCATTGAGTGTAAGCATCTAAAAATCCAGAGAAGAGTAACAGGATCAACAACTCCATGGCCTCCCATTTTTTGGCAAATGATTCTTCTCTAATTTGAATTTGTATCATGAAACATTTCTTTATAAATATATATTAATTTCTTTATAAATATATATGAATTATTACATTTGGGTTCTTCATGACTGTGTGACAAAAATTTTTAGCTTTTGAACTTGAAAAATATAATCAGCTTGCAATCCAGGTGGAGGATATATTGTCTGTTATATCTTTAATTAAGATATCTTAAATTAGTAGAAAAAGAAAAAGAATGTGGTTGGAATACTCTATAGCAGTTAACCAAGTGAAAAAGAGAAGGCTGACAATAAATATTAAATTAAAACTTCAGTTTTCCTGAGTTACCAAACTATCTAAATATTTCTCATCAAAGTAGACATAATATATCAGCTTTTTTTAACTTTTATTTTGTTTAAAAATAATGAAATATTAGTGAAGTAACAGTGGAAATAAATATCAAAAAATTCAAACTATCTTCATGTAATTCAAATCAGATATGTGTCAATTTCCTACAGTTTTCTTTTCATTAAAAATAATTATTAACTATATGATAATGCTTCACATATACATATCCTAGCAAAATTCACCTTTTATTTTTATGGAAATACGACACATCATGGCAATGCAAAACAGGAAGTAGGTTTTCATTAAAAATATCAAGAGTTCACAGAGTTAAATGATAATAATGACAGCTCTCTTTGTAACCATCACGAAAACTTAAAGAAATATAGTTAATGGGAGTAGGCTAGACATAGTCTGAAGTAAACTCACAACATATGGAATATCTTACACAGTTCAGAACACTGAATCAAAGATGTCACCATAAAGGCCAAAGAAGAATTTTTCATTTTTCCTAACTACCACTGTATTTAAAATTGAAATTTAAAATTAAAACATATTACTTTTATTAAACTGAATTTTAAAAATGATTGTTGTGCACTGTTATCTTCATTGCCTTAACATGGTTAAAGAAGGAGAATAAAATTAACTGAATAATAACCACATGCCATAAAATACATGTCAGAGAATTAAGGCATATATATGTATATGGTTGGATGCAAGACAGTATTTCAAAATGTCATTCATTAACAAAAG
Source organism: Eulacestoma nigropectus (assembly GCA_013397775.1). Classification (NCBI taxonomy): domain Eukaryota; kingdom Metazoa; phylum Chordata; class Aves; order Passeriformes; genus Eulacestoma; species Eulacestoma nigropectus. Next base: position 724,270 of record VZTE01003864.1, on the reverse strand, counting down.
CATGTTGAAATAGTTGCAGTTAGAGAAATGCTTCAATGAAGGTAAGATATAAAAGTTCATTGTGCTTTATGACATCTTTTTGTAGAACATAATTCCAAAGAATGAAGAGAATTTTTTCTTTATTGCATTACTTTTTTCCTCGAAAGAGGTCTTATAGCATGAAAGAATGTTAAATTAATGTCTTGGATATTAGCCTGTATCACAGCATTGGTGGAGCTTGGTACCAAAGCCAAAATGCATGGTCAAAACCAGTGCAGCCAAAGAGCTAGATGTGTTTTGACTGCATACTCGACTTGCAGCCAGATGTAAAACCTGCTCACATATTTGCATATGCTTTGGTCCTATTCTAATGCATAGCAAACTGGTTTATTTGGTGTGGAGGAAGAGCTGGTTCACTGCTGGACTCCTGTACAGTTGCAGAATGTCCTCAACCACAGGAATTATTCAGGAATTTCTGTTCCCTCGAAACCTGAAAAAAGATGGCACATTTGTTGTCCTGACACCTTTTTTCTTCATATATAAATCTGTAGACTGTTTTTGTTTTGCTCTGTGTTCAGATTTTCCATAATGAGGCTCAATAACTCCATTTTGTGGGTAGTTCTAGTTCATGGTTTGAGCTCTTAGCTGCACTGGTGATGGAGTCTGCATTTAAATTTACAAGAACTATGGACTAATATCTGAAAAGGAAAGGGTATTAGCTGACCTAGTGGGAGCCCAGTCTGAACCTGTAGACTAGACCAGGACTTTTAATTTAATTCCCTAGAAAATGAATCCATTTTATACACTCCATAAAGTGAACCAAAGTATGGAAAGTGAAAATTTTTTTCAAAAGCACACTTCTGGTGGGAAACGCTGCATTAAGTGTTGATATTTCAATGTTTGTATGCGAAATTGAACTAAATATTAGAAAACAGCAAATCATGTAAGTTAAAATCAGCTAAAATATTCCAACTAAAACATATATCTGAGTGCAGCCTGGCAATCTAACATCTCATATGTATTACAACTGTGACTCCACACTACGCTACCCTGTATACTCAGTCCATGGATTATGGATATAGAGAGTATATGGGCTTTATTTTCTGAGTAGTCTACGTAGTCTATATTTTTCATGATATAGATACTAAATTGATTAAATTACCTCATTCAATATGGCAGCTTCTGCAGCTGATAAAGCACTTGGTAATAAATCAAGTCTAACTGCGTGTCATGCTGATAAATCCAACAAGAATTTTAAATTTTGTCTGATCCAACAGAAAATGTTGCTTCTTGGCTTTGTTTATATTCTGACAGTCTTTTTACATGGAAAACATAAACTTTTGTAAAATGCATTTAAAAATGTGCATAAGAGCATTTTATGTTTATATTTTTAATTAGGCTTGATTTATTCCTCATTGATAACCAATATATTATTGCCATTTTAATGTGATAAACAATGAAAACTGCTCACATCTTCTTTCTTGAATAGGCAGTAAGTTCATTTAATAGGACCTGACTCCTTTTTAATAATAATAAAAAAAGTCAAGTAAGAGAGTTTGCTGGAAAATGTTAAGACAACTTAGGTATTAGTCGTACTTGTGCTTTCAAAGAACATGCTGCCTAGGATTATATTCAGTTTTCTTCAGAATACTAACTTAAGCCTAAGATTGTCAAATAAACCTTTTAGTGCGTTGAAATAGTTCATCTGAGTTGGGGAAAGTATCTCCTTTGACTGGCTGCCGGTTTTACTTCTGGGCCCTTCTCCCCAGCTGCCCACTTTAACATATTCTCATACCACAGCCCTACTATTCGGTTATACCTCAGTCAAAGAAGATATGCCGCTTGCTTTGAGCTGTAAGTACTGCAGGTGTTACTGATCTTTGTGCAAATTCAAATCCGTGGTGAAACCCACCCACAGTGTGGACAAACCAGTCCCAATCTAGCAGGACAGTGTGTGATTTTAAGATAAAATCCATATACACATGGATGCACGGCGACACAGATGCACATAGTGCAACCCCAACAACTTGGAGAAATGTGCCTTTGATCTGGCTCTTCCCAGGGCATCCCAGGAGGGTGTCAGCCACAGGGGCTGGGCATGACACATCAGGACAAGACAGTTTTGCAGAGAACCTTACGGATTGCACGTGCCTATGGGGAATATATATTCGATCTAAATATTGGCTACACCTGTAGATGTGGAACTGTGACAGGCTCACCTCTATTCCAGATTTGGCGACTCCTAACATTAGTTATTAAAATAGTAATACATAAAACAATTTGAGTTGTCAAAAAGCATTAAAGAAAGAGCAAAGTAAATTTCTGTGATTAATTATTACAACACTCATATAACGGGATGTTTGCAATTTTACTTCCTAACTTAGAAACTGTGTTTTATCCAATACCAGCAAGAAAGTATACCTTTTTGTTTCCTTATTAAAAAAAAAAAAATTAAAAAAATCCACGCATCTTTAAGACAGGCAAAGTAGCATAAATAGTTGCTAGTTATGATCAGCCTACATACCTCTTAGAGAAATGAAATCTCTGGAAGTAATGAATACTGTAAGATCAGTTTTACAGAGTGAATGATAGTATAGCTTGAAAAGATGTTAAGTTTAAAATGGTGTTAGGGATTCTGGAAGATGAAAAGCTCAGGGTAAATCCCTCAATGTAAGGTGGCCATGAAAACAGTAAATGCTGCTCCTACACAGCATTACACAAAAAAGCTAACTCTAAATCAGCCAGAAAGCAGATAAGAAAATAGGACTCCCACATCTCAAATAAGTTTTTTAACTATGAGTTTTTCTAAAACAAGCCTCCTTGAATCTTTGTTATTGGAATTAAATTATTTCTGAAACAGAGTACCAATGATTGAAACCTCCAAGGACGTGGAACTGAAAAGGAGTTTATCTATATTTCCACACTACAGCAATGAATGTTTAAATATTCATAAACTGTAGAACAGTGTGAACAGAGAAAACATAGAACATCTCATACATGCTCAGACTGTGTACCTCATAACTTCTGATAAGTGGGAGCTGTGGTTTCATTTTTCCTCAGGCAGAGATGACACTGTGGCTAGCTGATAATTTTTTTCCTAACACACAGCTAAAAATAGGGTGTACCATTCTGTGCTGTCAAACTAATGCCTAATAAGGATAATTATCATTTTGCTTGAAATTTTTGGCATGCTCAAATAGGCAAATTGTTCTCAGACAACCAAATTATTTTTTTTTCTCAGTAAATTCAGAATGTTTTTGATTACCTCTACTCAGAAGGCAGCGTCATCATTTAGCATAAGTGACATCATCACAGGAAAACAGTTTTTTTTCTCTGGAGGTATTATATGAGTGCTCCAAGAGTGATTGTTGTCCTTGGAAGAAACATTTTGTTTAGAGAAACTTAGAGAAGTTCCATCTACTTATATCAGAAAAGAGTAGGAGATGACTGACCCAGAAGAGTGATCTTTACATGAAACATATTACAGAATCACATAATCTGCTGAGTTGGAAGTAACCCACAAAAATCATCAAGTCCAACTTCTGGCCCTGTGCAGGATCATCCCCAAGAGTCACACTGTGTGCCTGAGAGTGTTGTCCCAATGCTTCTTGAACTCTGCCAGGTTTGATGCTGTGAGCACATCCCTGAGGAGCCTGTTTCAATGCCCAGCCACCCTTTGGGTGAAGAAACTTTTCCTAATATCAAACCTAAACCCCCCCTGACACAACTTCAGGCCATTCCTTCAGGTCCTGTCACTGGTCACCACAGAGAAGAGATCAGTGTCTGCCCCTCCCCTTCCCCTCAGGAGGAAATTGTTGACTGCAATGGGGTCTCCCCTCAGTTATCTATTCTCCAGGCTGAACAGACCAAGTGTCCTCAGCAGCTCCTCATAAGGCTTCACCTCCAGGCTCTTTACCATCTTTGCTGCCCTATTTTGGACGTTCTCTAATAGTTTAATAACTTTCTTACATTGTGGTGCTCAAAACCGCACACAATATTCAAGGTGAGGCTGCATAGACAGTAATGAGATAGAGAATTGTCTGATCTAGAAAATGTGTTAACAGAATTCAATATATGAAAAAAAAGTTAGAAATATAAAAACGGAAATGCATGGAAATGTCAAAAAATCAACGTATTTTTGCCCTTCAGCGTTGTAACAACTTTGAAAGCAGTTGGCACATACTCTATCATCTGGAGACATTGATTTAAAGTGTTTCTATTTCAGTGACAATTTACTAAACCTGGTATCAGCATTGCTTGGTGGAACTTTATATCTGGTACTATGCAGGAAGTCAGTTTTGATAAAAGTATGACTCCTGGCCTTAAAACCTGAAATCTAAGCTCACTTCAAATTGGCAAGGCAGTAATATTCTTTCAGGGCAGAAGAATATGATTCATATTTAGCTGAAAGCTTTTCAGAGTTAAAATTTTTTTTTCTGTTATGGTTAATTGGTGTAATGTATCCTCCTTGCCTTGTATGTAAATGATCGTGATTGCTAGTGGTACTTGGGACCTACACCAGAAATGGCTACGTTACCTGTGATGTGAAAAATAATGAAAGACGCATTCTCTGTCCCAGAAGACTGAATGTCCATGGGGTGAATGAGCTGCAATTTGCCCAACTCACAGTCAATTTAATAAATTAAATTTAAGGACATGCTTATCTACCCACCTGGGCAAAACAAAATAGCATTTACATGCTTTTAATCCTCAATCCCTCAGAGACAGCTTTTTATATGTTTTGTGGTAGTCTAAATAGATACAAATTGAAGGCTCTTTAAGTATCATTCATGGAGTTCATAAACATCCTTTGTGGAAATTGAAGCTGATTTGTCACTTGCTGAACATGGAAGAATGTATTATTTATTGAGCAAAAAATAAGTCTTTGTTTAAGGATTAAGAAGAGACATATCCCATCTATTTTACTTGCTGCAATAGGCCTGTTCAATGCATGAAATATATTTTGTTAACAGAAACATTTTTAACCACCAAGGTAGCTGCTGCTGAAAAATATTAAGCTTATGAATGGAAAAAGTATCAGTTTTACATTGTTGGATCACAATTGAGAAGACTGAAGTTCTACATGTCTGGCCATAATCTTGAGGTATGAATTCACTCCACCCTTTTGTTTTAGAATGTAGGAAAATGCAGGATTTTTGTTTATTTTTCAGCCAAAACTGCATGTTTTCAGGAAGCCCTACATTCTTTCTTCTTTTCCCACTAAGATACCTATTCTCTAGGAACAAATGCAATTGCTGGTTTATTTCCATCAGTCATGAATATTTTTTGATAATTGTAAATGTTGACTCACAGCTGATGGAATCTCCAACTCAGCTAAACTGTATCCCATGCTTTTAATCTTTCTCTTTTAATTATTAATGATCTTACAATTGCACTAAGCAAAACAACGTAAAAAGTGATAGAAGTTATACCATCAAAAGTATGATAAATAGTTGGACCAGTGAAAGAAAACAGCTCAGCAGGAGAGTGTGATGACAGATGAACATTAATTTTTGTTAACCAAAATCAAACCAAGTTGTAGCTATGCCAATAGCTACCACCAATACACTGGGGCAGAAGAAAAGGAGCAAATACTGCAGAACTCAGAAAACTCTTTTATTTGATATGAACACATCTAATGGACTATTAGAATCTCTTTCAAATTTACAACCTGGTTTTGACCTTATGAGACCGCATTCTCAATGCTTCAGATTCAATGCAGTTAATTAATTAACTTTAGTCTGTCAGTTGCATAGTAAATGAATACAGATTAGACATTTAAAAGGTATTCTTTAACAATTCATTGTACGATGCGAAGTACATCTAGAGTTAGTGGAATGTCCTACAGAATTGAATAGAGATAAAATGAAGGGGTTTTGCAAAGATAAATTACTCTTACAGTCTACAAAATTTATTATGAGTTTGTGGCAATTTTTAAATCTCCCTTTTAAATTGTAACTTCTAAAATTTTCATTATAAACAGGATATTTGTATCTATAAAAATGTATAGGGCATTATCATATTTTATTATATATACTATAGTCAAATGATGTTAAATTAATATCTAATAATTCATAACATAACATTGCCCTGTTTATATGAGAGAATTATCTCATTTCTGTTTGACAAGCCAGACTAGAGGAAACAATTTAAATTAAGGCTTTTTCAAGACCTGCAAGTCAAAGCCATCAAAGTAGCCAACTTTGTAGTCTCAGTAGTCTCAGGCAAACTGTACTTTTACACGTTGGCTTTTTCAAGGTGTTTGCCCATGAAGAGAAATATAAGGGGATAAAACTTTGGGCCTCTGTGGACTGGTTGTGCCATGGCTAACATAGCATGACTATGCAAAGGATGTCAGGAAGAGTGAAAGGAGTCTCAGACTAGTTTCCAAAGACAGCCTTTTCAATGTTCAATGCTTTATATGATTGACACATTAATATTTGCATTTAAAAAAAGTAAGCATAGATCATAACCAATATTTTTAATAGTACATATTTTAATCCTCTAAACCTCTGTAGATGAATAATACTTTCCTCATCCTATGTCATAGAAAATCACCATTATTTCAAGTTTTTAATAAAAATTATTTATGTGTGCACATTAAACCAAGAGTGGCTAAATAACATAAACTTTTGATAGAAGAAGATATAACATACAATCCTTCCATTCCTTCCTTTACAAAGTCACCAGTCTTTTAAACCAAGCCTGAGATACTTCAAAAAAGTGAGTTGAGTGTTGCACTCTCTTCTTTTTTCAGATCACGAAACACTCCACTGAAAAATATATATTTGCAGAGGAAAGAATAAGCTTTGAGTCTTTAGTAAATTTGAGGTGCTCTAAATAAGGAGCTTTTTTATATAGATATGCAAGTTGTCTCTTTTTGACATATTTAAAAGAAACTGTATGCAAATTCTAACAGAAGGATGCTTTATTAAATGAGCATAGCTGACATCCTCAAGACTGAGTCCTTCTGAGGGAAAGTAACTGCAAGGCTTCCCACCATATGGAAAGCAGACAGGGTTTAAGTGTAATCTAATCATAGAGCTAGTGACCTATCACCTGCAGAAGATTAAACACGTGGGAATTTTTGACTTCAATGCATCAGAAAGCCTAGTTTCCACAGAGATTGGTGGTTGATTGACTTCTTAACTGAATTAAACTTCAGTGAGAACTCACATTTCTCACAGCCTCTTCTCATTGCCATTCTTCGACCTCCTCCAATACCTTTTGTTAATATTCCTAGAATTCCTAGCTTCCATCTACATAAACTATGTTTGTAGTGCATAAAAAGACAACACTAGTTTTGGCAGCTGATTTGTGTCTTTACTGGACATTGTACCTTCCTTGTTGATGAGCTGAATGCACCCATGGGTTCTGAGACACTGCAGTTTCAGGTTTGTTAGGCTGCATTTGTGTACCCAATGCAGGCTTGTCACAACATCAGCCCCTTAGTCACTTGAACAAAAATTAATAAGGCAAATGGAAAGAAAAAAGTAGGCTGCATGACTGCATAAACTACATTTTATTAGGTGAACAAACTAACATTTGAGATACTTAGAGGGTCCTGGTACTTCCAATGATAGTTAGCAGCTAATCAGCATAATTTGAGAACAGCAGTCTTACACAATATTATCTAAATTTCATGTAAGTCTCCACAAGGTCTTTTTTTAGGATCTGTGACTCAGCTGCTTCTAGGAATGTGCTGTATGGCTTTTATGGCTTTTATGGCTTTTAAGTTACAAAATTTCTCACTGACATTAGTACTGCTTCACCTGCAGTTACATCACTAACTGTGGAAAAACTAATACTTGACAGGCCTCACTTGTACTTGACCTATGTAATGACATTACTCCAAGGTCTGCTTCTTTCTAGTGCTCTATTTCCTGAAGTTCTTGTCTTGCAGAAAAAAAGTGGCAACAGTATTCTGTATAGTTGGCTGAAAAGCATAAAATGGATATTAGTAAATTCTGGGCTATTGAAACTTTGTGGCAATGAGATTTATCATAGAATCACAGAATTTTTTAGGTTGGGAATGACTTTTAGAATCATGAAGTCCCACTGTCAACCTAGCAACACCATGTTCACCTTTAAACCATGTCATCAAGTGCCATATCCACACATAAAGAGGATGAGGCTGGTAGATATCTAAGGATACATTTTTTTCCAGTGAGTTACCAATAAGACTTTTTCAACCAAATGTAGATGCCTACAATGTGCATTCACAGGAAACAACTGTGCATCATGCTGTTATTCAGATGATTACACAAGTATGTTAGTTGTGCAAGGACAACCACTGTTTTGTTAAATTTAGTGCAAAAGAGTCTGGATTACTTCTCTCATCCACAGCAACAAGAAAATCACAGACAGAAGGTATTTCCTGAACTGAATGAAAAACACTTATTGCTACCTTTAGGAGACTATTCACGAGTATGTCTATACCTATATAGTTTCTTGGCAACATTTTAAAATAGCGAAAAAGAAAACCCTAAAGTTTATATGTTTCCTGACATTTACGAGTTCATTCTTTAATGTGAGCTTTTAAGGCCCTATTAAAAGAACCTAGTTAAGAGAAAAATTTAATAGAATGGAAAAAATGGAAGAGGTAATCACAAGTGGATGGCTGAAACAGAAGCAGTCTGGTGAAGCTGAGTACCCTTCCAGGATTTCATTATTAGCAGAATAATTCTCATAGTGGTTGTTGTGGCTGTAAGGAATCCAAATTATGTAAATCCAAACCCCTGCATGTTTCCACTGTGAAAGACAACATTTAAACAGGATACACATAAATAGAAGTGCAAGCACTTAACAAATGCAATCTTTCCCAAATTACCTCCAGTGTTGTCCTTCACATTTTGGGGTAGGATTTTCTTGATTTACCATGAACTAGATGGACAGTTATCTGGTAGAATAAAAGAGGGACATGAACAGTAGATCAGGTCAGCTGTGTTTACCTGAGTCTTGAAAAACTCCAAAACCAGAGTTTCTTCAAACTATGTGGACAACGTTTTACAGTGCTGAATCTTCTCCCCCACAATCTTAAAAGAAATTCTCTAATATTCATTTGGAACCTTTCAAGCTGTTGCCCCTTGTTATATTATTTGACACTTACAAAAAAAATTCCCCTACATTGTCTGTTTTTTTGTTGTTCTGTTTAATTCCACTTTTGATTAACCCAAACCTTACATTGTCTGTGTGTTTCAAAATGGTTTATTATATTTTGATTGCAAGGTAGCTCTTGCCTGGGCAAAATAATATGGCTCTTTACCTTGAAACATATATAAAATGATCAGTGTACAAGAACTAAATTTATACCAATATACTAAACGAGATCTGTTTTGTAACCTTGGACCAAATAGCAAAGTCTGGCTACCTTTGTAATATTAAACTTTCTTAGTATTTATACTGGATGTCACCAAATACGTAAATGCTGGGAAAGATTTTGTGATCTGTCTGGACTGTGCCTAAACAGAGCTTGAAAACTGTTTGAGAATGCTACTTACGTTGACACTCCTTAAAACACCACCTATTGTTCTAGGAGCCAGGAAGAAAAAAAAAGGCACGTCTGCCGTAAAACTGATTAAAGGTCTGTTTAGTGTTGGCTTATTTAGGTCTGTTTGGCATTGGTTTATTTGCGTAGATACAGACAAAACAATCTGCTTCTTAAAATTTTTACTTAAGGCAGCCAGAAAAAGAGGATAACTGTTCTGTGTGTGAATTAATGCTTTTAACAATGGCTGTCAAGGTTTGCTCGTGAAATCAAGCACATTAGTGCAAGAAGCTCAATTCTCAGATTAGGGATCAGACATTCTTTGTTCATTTCTCAGTTTTGTCACTGACTTTGAACAAGTCACATCATGACTCCATACTTTGGTTTCCCCACAGGTTATTACTTCTGCTCTTTAATTTCAGGACTTTTGCAACTCTCACAGTACTGAGTGATAAAACTCTCCAAGACAGCAGTAGGAACACAAAAGATGTTGTACACTAGAAATTTGCACGATGCCAACAGTCAGCTCCAGAAATACTTTTTTTCCTTAACAGTTTTATTTAGATAATTGCATAAATAAACAACAATGATACCATTATTTGCAATGACTGTGAGTGATTTTTCAACAGGATTTTTTAGTATGATAGCTCCTCAATCCCTAAGGAACAAAGAAAGCCCAGCTTTAGAAAAGACAAAATGTATGTGCCATGCAAGGACAACATCAGAAGAAACCTAAATCCTTCTCAGGAGAAGAGAGCAACAATAGAAAACTTGCCAGCATGTAAGAAAAAAAGACAAAATATTTCTTTCAAATATATAGGAGTTGAGCGAGTGGGAAAAAAGATTATCTCATCACACTGACAAGCATCTCACCAAAGAATTTCAAGAAGCCAGAGCTTGAAAACTATCCTCAGTGGGTCTCCTTCCTCCTTTGCTTACTGATGTGTAGCACCAAAGGAAAACCAAACGAGGGTATTCCTTATCAGTTTTATGAAATGTGCATGCAGGGGAAGATTGCTAAGAAGTTTTCCTATTTTTGTGGCTTCTGTGACTAGCTCCAAAACTGTGTGCTTCAATCTAGAGATGTGTCTGGGATACAATCTTTTCTGAGGAGTATTTATAGGACACTTTTGGTTTCTGGAGATGAACTCGAGGAATGAACATTAGTCAAATAATTTATATTTTGAGGAACAAAAAGTCGAGTTCTGCAACGTCATTTTACACCAAATTTTGCAGCTCCCTCTTTGTGTCCTGTTCATTTTGTTGATGGCTGAATGCAATTCCTCCCTCCCCCAAGTCTATGGTAAATCCAAGTAATATTCTTCAGGGTTAGTAGGGCCAAAAAAGTCCATAATAAAACCGACACAGTATTATTAGAAACTCATCATTTCTGAACATCAGAAAAGACATAAAAACAAAGTGTCTGTTCAGGAAATTAAACCCAGGAAATTTAAAATAAATAAATGTGTGAATAAAATAATTGAAAATGTGAATATTAAGGTATGAAGAAAATAATCTCATAAATTAAAACATACTGGAGAACAGAGATTAAGAGCAATCCAAACAATATTAATGACATAAGATATGAAGAAAAAGAAGGCTAATGTTATAGAATTAGCTGATAATTCAGAATTAGCTGAGAATTCAGAAACCCTAAAAAAAAAAATTGAAAGCTAATAAAAACATCTAAAACCTTACTTTAAAGGCAAGAAATATTGTATGCTTTGACATGAATGACATTGTCAGGACTATTTGTTCCATTTACTGAGCACAAACATATGAGAAAACCAGACAATGGCAGAAACTAAATAGAAAAAGCTAGAATGGTTTCACAAATGGTAATATTAAACTAGACAGAATTATTGCAAGTGCTACCATACAATTGATGAGTGCGAAGAACTGTCATTTATTCCAATGATAGGTATGGAGAGAAGACAAATAAATCTTGCAGTCAAGTCTTGCATTTTCAAAGGGATAACAGACAAACCAAATAAACACATGATTTTACCTATAAAGAAGAGGATGAACATGAAAGCAAACAGATCTTCTACATTGTCAACATGGACATTGAAATCATATAAGATTAATAGTCTCAGAGATTCCAGAGCCAATGGAGAAAGAAAATCCATAAATTCATTAAAAAGCCTGTGTTAGCTCTTGGAAGTCTATAAATTCATTGTGAAGCTTTCAAAATTAATATGTGAAAAAAAAAAAAGGTGAAAGGCACACAAGCCTGGTGGTGTGTTGATTTTTCGCGAAGAATGAAAGGATCCGCAGTACCACATCTACTTGACCCTTTTGTAAATTTAAAGCACCATTTGTGCAACTCAAGTGCAGCCAAACTTGATGTTGGCTTATGAGGGAGATTTTAGATTCTGCCAAGTATTAAAGCACAGTAGTGTAGTGAATCCAGTCTAAATTTTTAAAAAGCAACTAAGACAGTAAAAATCCAGTATCTGCTTAAACATGCTGTAGTATACAGATGCATTTTTGAGTCAGAACATAGCAAAAGAGGCAAATTCAAGAAAGTGTAGAGTTGTGACAGTTTGTGTGACATTTTCAGAATGCTCTGGTTGTAACTGTCTGCTCTGAGGTTAGATATGGAGAAGGACTTAGTCCTCCCAGGTATTTAGGTTTGAATTTTCTTGGGGGCCTGATAGTATTTAAACTCCCTTATTAATTAAAGAGCAGAAATTATGTGATGTGTTGACATTCTAGTTCTGGTTCTTCCAGTTATGTCATTCTAGTCTGTGGAACAATCTTTCTTCCGTGGCTGAAAATATTTTCTTTTTAATCATTCTGTCTGGAACTTGAGTCTTGAGTGTCATTCGAAAAGGCACCAGAACAGTTATTCAGTGGTTCGTTATTTCATGTCTGTAGAAAAAGAAAACTACTTCTGCACTTGATCAAGCATTGAACAATGTCATGGCAGCCTCATTTCTAGGTGTGTTTGACAAAACAGGCCAATCACCTCAACTTGAATATTTATTCACCAGAACAAAGTGTAACACTAACAGTTCAAGTGAAGACGCAGATTTCAGAACATCAAGATAGCATCTTAGGCAGATTAAACATGTTAATGACATTGTATGATATTTCTATCCATAGAATTAGTGTTAACCTGATTTCTTGCTTATGTATGATGCGGTCTTCAAAACACACTCTGCTTGAAAAAAAATATCCAATTTTGGATTATTCATTTACAAAGCATTAACAAATAATGAAGTGTGACAGCAGCTAATAAGCAACATCCAAACTTCATAACACAATTTCTTTTTATGTGGCAACCACCCAAAGAAATAGAAATGTCAGGTGAATAAATGCACAGTTTGCCCATATAGGGACTTTAAGCGATACAGGAGTGTAGCTCCATGGTTAGTTACAGAGATGTTACTTTTAAGTGGCAGAATGTGTGCCATAGATGTGTAGGAAGGGTAGGTAGGTATTAGGTAGATAAATGTGAGTATATTCTACATACCCAAACATCTCCAATGTGTAAATGTTTCCACAAATAAATACTTCAAAAATATATGAATAGGCGTATGTGTTATAATTCACACTTCTCTCATTACTGGAGTGAATTAATTCTTTTAAGTGGACACAAAGCTATACTGAGTTTTATTTCTGTCTGAAGAAGAAAAACAAACACTATACAAATCAGCAAAAACATAAGACTTAAGGGAAAAAAGTTGTATGATGCTGACATTATGCAACATATTGCCTACTCATTCTTTTACTTGATGTTGTTTTTTGAAGAGTACCAGTAATGTTTTGTGATAAATCTGCTTTTATATTTTAATTAACTGGTGGCAGCAAGGCAGGCAATGTTTAAGAAACAAATTCTGCTTTCTAACCACATCAATTCATGAAATCACCTCTTAAGAGTGCATGATGAGAAATCAACACAATTAACAAAAGAAGAAAAACTCTTTTCATGTTGTGAAATGCTACAAAAGTGCAGGTAATACGAGAAACTGTGCCATTCTGGGGACCATCCAACTTCAGTAATACCAGTACTTGAGTATGAAAAATCAATTAGTTTGAGTGGTTTCAGATTTCAAGCTTTTTAAAGAGCCCTGTGCTTGCATTTCTAGTAATTTAAAGACATTGCCAGTGGCACTCTGAAAGGTAGTGTTTAGTCTATAATCACGATTTCAGTGAGGAAAACAAAAAAAAACCTCACCAAGCAGATCAGCTGCAAATGAAAAGGAAAAACAAGGAAAGGAAATTCTGCAAAACATACAATCAGTCAGGAACTTTCCCATTACAGATTATTACACGATGTTTCTGTGGAAATGTCAACTCTGAATATTTTTATAATCTTTGCTGATTCTTCTACAATCTTTTTCTTTTTCTGAAAAAGCTAGTTCAACCACCTTACTGGAAGTAAATATTTGACTGTTCATGCCCTACAGGTTGGAAACCTGGAGTGGTAGAAACAAGGGATTGTTTTCCTTATTATTTTTTGACTTGACTAAGTGTCTTACAGAAAAAGAAAAAAGGAAAATCTAGATTTCCTAGTTCTTCTTCAGTATTTGTTTATCGAATTTTAAGATTCTGTGAATCCAGATTTTATGCGGGTTTTTTTGGTCCCTCATGCAAAATTTTATGTTCACCTATTGTAGTCTTCATTGTTGTTAGCAAATGTGACTTAGGTGCTGCCTTCATTACACTTCTAATCTTTTACAGCAGCATGATTTTTGATGAGGAAACATTGTCACAAAAAAATCCTGTGATTTGTGCTGAGGCTCTGGATTTTTCTCGACAAGAGGTGTTTATAGAGCTGGAAAATATCCACAACAGTGTTGATTTTCCCTTTAGATCATGAGTCCAAAGCTATGTTCAGGCCTAAAGTTTTATTCTGACTTAGCAGTGGTTTCAGATATGGTGACATCTTTCCCAGTCTCCAAGCCACAGAGGAAGAGACACTTGGAGAGAAAGGAAGCAAGAATTTTAAGCCGGTGTTCCCAAGTTCAATGACCATGTAGCCATTTCCATGTTGCCCCATGGAAATTTAAGTATTTATATGACAGTAGAGGACCTCCAACAGGCATGATTAGAAGAGCAAATAAATAGTTTGGTAATTTCCTTCAGGGACACTATGTTCTCATAAAATGCTTTGTTTTTCAAAAATTCCCATCTGCTAATGAAAGTCTGTGGGTTTGGCGATGCTTTTTTCCCTTTTTTTTTTTTTTTTTCCTGGGTAGGTCTAATATTGTTGTGTCATGCTATAGCTACTGCTGTTGAAATTGTTGTGTTGCAGAACCCATGAGCATAGATTATATTAGACACAGAAGTACCATCAAGGTTTGCATGAGAGTGGCCTGGCATGCTTGAGGCAATGAGGCATAAGTGGAAACAGAAACTTCAATTGCCTATATCACATCCCTGGGGTGTTGTGAGGCAAAGCGCAGCTAAGCCGTGCCTCCAACACCTCAGAATCTCAGGAGTATGTTATCCAATTATCTCATGGCAACCACCTCTCTAGGGCTCTCTCTCTGCTATTAGGAAACACTTTGATGGTGTGTGGAAAAAGATATTTTTGGAAGTGGAGGAAGAAGCTGTTTAGAAGAGAGAATTGCTGTAATCTGTGCATTGTGTTGCTAACTTGGAAAAGAAAGACAAAATGTTCCAAATTTGTTGGCTTCTGTAGATGTTAAGAAAATATGCTTCAGCAGCAACCTCCCCATATTTCAGAAAAATTCCCACTATAATTTTCTTGTAGAAGACTAAAAACGATTAGGTGTCATAAGAAACTGAGCAAGCTGCTGTAGGGTGTTCATAAAGTAAGTTGTGTAAGTAATTTAGAGCTCAGCAACTTTTCCTACACTCTCACCCTGCCACAACTGTGATGCAACTTGCTCCTCTCTCCACAGTAGAGTGGGTTCTGTAGTATGCAAGATTTACTGCTGTAAGATGACATTATATTTTACCACAGTAACAGCACTTGTTACCCTCATCTTAACATCAACAGTTACGGTCTTGCTGTGGCAGAGGGATAAAATTATGAAAGCCCACACACGTTTCTGGCAAAGCACATGCACAGAAACACTGATGCAGGGGCAGAACAAGTTGAGACTAAAAGACATTATTGTTGGAGCTCAGCCTCCCCTTAAAAGTGAGAAGAAGCAGATGGCAAGACTTGCTCCCTGCTTTGTCAAGGCTTCTGAGCAATGCCACGGTAAAACACTCAGGGTGCAGACTACATCCATACAGACACAGGCTCAATTTGAAGGCAATGTCCCAGCCACTTTAAAGTGGTAGTGGTAGTCCCTAGGTGCTTACTCTGTCAACCAGTGAAAAGCTTTCTTTCCTCACCACATGCAGCAGAGTTACTTGAAGAGAAAGTATGACCTCAGTCAGATGCTTTAGAGTGGCAGAGAGCTGAAGCTGACAATAACTTTAAATCACCTTTAGAGATGATTCACCATACCTCATTAGCTATTGTTCTCAGTTGTGTAGCTGGGATAATTATAAAAAAGTTACTGGAATGTTGCAACTTTTCATATTATCCACCCTTTTTCCCCACTTACGTTAGTGCTAATGCAACCTATCTCAAGGAAGTCCAGACTAAAATCCAGATTTGGCTCTGTTTTCTTACTCTATGAATTTCCTTCTTTTTTGATATTCAGTAACACTGGATCTTCTTACTGAAATTTAGATTATTGCTTTGGGGATGAAATCATTAAATACTCTGCTTATTTCTCCATTCAAGAGCTGGATACCCTATCATTGGCCTCTTGCTAAAACATGCACAAATCTCAGCAATACTGAGCTTTAGAAAAGTTTTAGTCAGCAGATTCAAACAGACCTTTTCCTGATTTGCTTGAGCATTCCTCTCTTCTTCTAAAGCAAGTTGATCCTGTGGGAACCAGTGACTACTTGTAAATTATGTGCTGCTGCAGCACCCTTAGTTACAGCCCAGGAGTTTCTGAATCTGAATAGAAATCTAAACTTTCTTTCCTCACAGCCACAAAATACACAGCTTCAAACTCCTTCTCAGATTCAAATCCCTGTTAGAGCATGGGACAGCTATGAGGAAGAATGCAGAAGGCCCCTCGTTATCATGGAGCTAACTATGATATAGGCTACATAGAAACTCTTGACATTCCTTTTTGTCATTTCCATGCTCAATAATACTGTATGACAAGATTTAGACTGGCACAAGTATATTGTCTGTCAAAGGCACTTCAAGATTTTATTTGACTGTTAGTCAGCTCACATTACTCCAGGCTGTTTGATACACAGAGCACAAAGCAGCTTAACACTGTTGCTATTAATGTTCAAACTGCACTGAAAACACTTCATTAAACAGCCTACTGCAGTGTAATTGTTTAATAATATTTTGATTAGGTTGTTTAGTAGACAATCCTTGCTGCAAAACATTTTCTTTCTGTCAAGTGACTCTTTGGGAAAAGGTAAAGTAAAAATGCTCAGAGTAGTCTTATTTTTTTAAAGCTAAAGTCAGAAAAGTTCAACTTTTTTTTTTTTAATTTTTGGTTACCTTTTATGCTATTTGGTTGTTTTTCTCCACAATATTTATGAAATCCATTAAACTTTAGTTGTTTTTAACGAAGAGCTATTCCAAGTCATCAAGAAAGAAGTCCAAACACAGACTTCTTCAAACACAGACAACAAATAAACCAACTGAACTGTTCAGGAATCTTGATGCAAATTCATTGTTCTTCCAATAGTAACGTGTACAGCATTTTCCAGTATCTTCAAGCCTGGCAGATTCTCTTAGGAGTCATGGACTTCTTCATATTCTTAAAATAAGACAAGGTTCTGTTTTTTCCTTTCAGTAGGTGTTTGGATTGATATCACCACAACATTAACAAAAGTACCTGACCAGATTTCCCATTGCTAGCAATTTCCCAGAGGTTACATGAAAGATTATTCAAGCCTCGAACAGAATAATAAGATAATCAGAAAATAGTTTTACAAGAACTGAAAATCTTGATCTTGTTAGTATAGCAAAGGATGTAAAGGGGTGTGACTGCCTCACGTAAACTACACAAAAGATAAAAAACAGATAAGACAGGGTGGCATAGGAATGAATGGATATACACCAGGCAACAATGGGCTGAGAATGAGAATATTCTTGAGCTTTAGTAAAGTATAGATTTGGTGTACGTATTCAATAAGTCAAGTACAGACAAATAAACAAACCAGCCCTTCAAGAGTTACAAATTTAAGGAGACAGTTGTAGGACATGGTGGCTATGACAGCAAGACCATGAACTTAAAAGACCTAAAATTTACTTTTCTGTCCTGTATTTCAACAAAAGTGAGACCAAATCATGTTTAGAGAGTATAACTGCAGAGGTGGCAAGACTTTGCACATAGAGCATTGAAACCAATCATCAAGAAACTGTAAATTCCCTACATTTTTGGAAATATTTTATAGATCACGATGAAATCAATTGTGGATTAAAGGTAGGTAGCTCACATTGTTATTGTATATGCCTGCTAAAGAGTTAGGGACCTTTAATTTCTGTGACTGACATTTGTCTCCTTTTAAAAAACGCTAACTTAATAAACAATGATTTAAAAATGAGCAAAAGTCCACCCTGTAGTGTGGATATAGACTGAAAAAATATCCCTTTCATTAAATAAATACTCTCTAAATATTACTGCAGTAGGTTGCTTCCTGCAGTATCTGGGCGACATATTGAAATTAGTGGAGAGTGAAGTGCCAAGAGTCTTCCAGCTGCCTTCTCTCTGGCTCTAGCAGGACTTCAGCTGCAGGCTAGAGAGCTCCAACAGTATACTGGCAGCAGGTAACTGCTCAATATAGTTGGCTTTGATATTTTATCTGTCCAGTCATCTGATATTGTCTCTTCTGAAGCTGTGCATTGGCACAGTCTAATGGAAATGTCCCTGATACGATATGGCATTATGGCTAGTGTTAAAGGAGACATCCTTTTGTTTTGCTCAAGTTGTTGTACATCTACATCAACAGTGACTGCCATTTATATTTGAAAAATGAAATTTCTAAGTGAAGCCACACAATAAGTTCACGGAAAAAATAATTACTAGATTTAAGTTCATGGAAAAGTTCACTGCAATATTTTACTTGCCAGCTATGGAGAGTCACACCAAGACCTAGTTATAATTGTTTCTCCCTAAGATACCTGTAAAGAAGATAAATTCCTATTCTTTGTTGTTCCCTCTTATGACAATTTTGGCCAGGAGATATGGAGAATATATTCTTTTCATGCTGCAGCTTTCCCTCCAGGATTCACAATCAGAACAGAACAGAAGGCCAAATATGCTACTTCTCTGTGAAAGAAAGTGAGAGTCCTGGTAGTTTACCCGGAAAAAAAAGTAATATAAACATAATGCCATGTTGTATCAATTGAAATTCCAAATTATCTTGAGTGGTAGCTCTTTGTGAGCTCTCAGGTGCCATATGTCATGTTCCACTGTGGGGAACTGCAAGGAGTTCTTTTAAAAATGCATGGTCAGGAATGAAATGAAGCCAAACGGGTCAAAGCAAACACTGTATTTGAGAACCGTTTATTGATAACAAAAAGGAGAAGGAAAAGGAGTTGCCCGAGCAAAAGAGGGCCAGAAGAGACAGAAAAGAAGAAAGGGAAATGGAAAAGGACTGGGGGAGAGGAGAGAGAAGGGACAGAGAGAAAAAGGGCGTTACCACCAGCGAGTCAGGGAAGTGCTGTTGGTGTCCAGGCAGCAAGGGGTGTGCACGCTGCCTGCCTGTGGACGGGCTGGGTCTTAGCGAGCCTGCACAGCTCCCGGAGTGGCGCGGCTCCCGGAGGGGTGCGGCTCCCAGAGCGACGGCACCAGACACGGGGGGAGTGGGCGCTCGGACAGGAGGGCCTGGACCCCGGACAGGGTCATAGCGATCGGCTGGATCGGGGTGGCAGGGTGAGCAGTGATGGCTGGATCAGCGCGGCAGGGTTGGAAGCACACAGTCCAGGCAAGGATGCGGGGCTGTGAGAGATTGAAATATTGTAATTTATGCCTTAAAACATTTTCATGAAGGACTTTTAAAACTGTATTACAAAAGCTGCAGCACCCTGAATGGGGCTCTGAGAGGCCCTGGACCCGCTCGCTGATGAAGATAAGATAAAGGGCTGGGGACATTCACAAAGCATAAGCGTAACACCTCCAGGGTGGGGACCACAGCCCCAGGGCTATCAGCTGCCAGGCTCACACAGACCCCTGCAGCAAAGGGTGGAGGGAGAGAGAGGCTTGGGGTGTGTGCTGGAAAAGCCTCTGGTGAGAGGCTCAGTCACCCCCTATCCTCCACTGTGCAGAGGAGCCCAACTGCGGGGCCCCTTCACCCAGTGGGGGGAAAGTTTATCCGCAGCAGAGGGGGTGACATGGCCCATCAAAGGATCCCTCAAAGGGGTCCCCAGACCCTGCACCAGAGCACCAGAGATGATGCAACAGATCTTCAGTGTTGCAAGGGACAGTGTGTGAAGCTGGCCCCTGCAAGGGAGGCACGTGGGCGTTCCCACCTGCCCAAAGTGTATATTAATCCACGGGATTCTGTACTCTTCAGCATATGGCAGCGTGTGGGGGCATGGCATGGCAGTGACACAGGACCTTCACCACCAGAAGACAAGATGGAAGGGAGCAACAAGACATTGTTGGGACCCCTGGATGGGTGATATGCTTCCACCTAACCCCTGTCACCTCTCCCTGTCCCCCCAATCCCCACGCAGACTTCTTTCTTTCTTTTCTCTTTCCTTCTTTTTGCCTCTTTTACTATTAAATAAAGTACATCAATTTTTTGGCACCAACATCTAACCTCATTTGGTTTTAGTCTCATTTTTGGGACTATTTTGAACTTTTTAAGTTCTTTCTGGTTTATGCACAGAGACTTAGTTTTCTTTGCTCTTCTGGGCTTAAGCCAGATCGTAACAGGGGCAAAGTGGTAAGGCGGCTGTCAGGGGCACAGGAACAGGACAGGTGTGAGGGCGAACCAGAGAGGGCAGGAGAGCCAGAAGGCAGGCAGGCTGGGGCCAGGGCAAAGGAGGGAGCAAATGGGAGCAGCGAACAGTAGCAACTCTGCCATGAGCACCAACGCAGTTAGTTTTTATACCCTCTGGCCCCTCCCAGAGTCTGCCCACTAACAGGGGACCATTGGTCCAGTCCAACCTTCTTGTGCCCTTTCATGACCTGATTGGAGAAGCCCCCCTCCAGTGTCCCCTACTGACTGCCTGATGTGGGGTGTTGCCAGGCAAAGTTCTCCCAGAGACAAGGCTTCTAGTTGCCCGCTGCACGTGGCATGTGTGCACTCCTCCTCCATGTGCCTCTGACAACCACTGTTGAGGCATAACAAAACTGAATTGGCTCCTCACACCATAGCAACAAGTAATGTAGTAAAAATATCTAGAGTTGATGGGGAGGATGATATCCTCATCTTTACCTGACAAAAGGACAGCTTGGGCAGATGAAGTGTATGGCCTAAGAGGTTGCAGTCTCTCAGGCTTACATTGGGACATTTAAGGCAATCACATTCCACCAGGTGAAAACCTAATAATGGAATGACATTCAGCTTTGACCACTTTTCTGTGCTACGTCTATTTTACTTTTAATTATGGTATTTCAGCTGCTGGCTTATCTGTGAGACCTTCCTCAGAAATCTTAATAAACATAAAAAATAATTTCACTTAATGCTGCTAACTTTTGCTACATTTGTCTTATACATCATAAACAGATTCCTTCAAGTAATACAACACAAAATGTTTCAGTTTAGTGCGACAGACAATGCATCCATCAGGTATTCTAAAAATGCTTGCAGTTTCCTAGTGGGAAATTGAAAGAGTAAGAACCATATTTCACTGAAATTTGTATTTTATGTAGAAAGACATATATATAAAAAGATATATATTGTTTCTTATATATGCAATGTATTTTAAAATAATTTTTATTTGCATATAATAAAGGTATATTACAGATAATCATATATATATATATATAGAGATAAAAATATTCAACCAAATCGGTAACTAAAATATCTTCTTTGTTTCTCCAAGTTTATGAAAACTGGCATAATTTTAGTAAGTAATACAAATGATAATTATTTACTTGATCTTAGTTAAACTGATTTGGCTTTAGAAATGGGCATAATTTAAAAGTATTTGATAAAAGGAATAAAAAAAGACTCTCCATTTTGTACATAGAATGTGAAGTGGAATTGTGAGGAATTGTTTCCTTGACTGTTTATGGAAAGTATAAATTAAGTATACTGTGTAAGATATAGGAAGGAAAATTTCACTCAGATTGGAGTTCCCAAAAGCATCATCAAACAATCAGGTTGAGACTCACTCCAAAATACGTGTGTGGTGGTCCAACAGGTTAAAAAAATTGAGCAGTAGGGAAATGTAAAATTTATGGTTTTACAACCTGGAAGAAGGAAATCAAAAAGAATCAATGGCTTCCTGCATGTATGAAAAATGGTACTGGAAATGGTACTGAAAAGTGTGCTGGACAGCACCATTCATCGGTAAGGAACAATTTGGTCTGATACTAGAAATACTGCTTCCTACTATGAAGATATTTAATCCTTGAAAATGATTGCCAAGTAATGCTGCAGAATTTCTGTTCCTGGATGATTTTATAAGGAAGAGGGTGCTGGAACATTCATTAGTAATTACTTTTGCAATGAGATGGAAAAATTGATCTCTTGTAGTTCCTTCCTGTTGAATATTGTATAAGTTTCTTCATCCTTATCTCCTCAGCTCTTTGCTTCTTCCCATGACTCATTTCTTCTCAGCTTAGCTGGATTGCCCCTTAAAACCTGGACAGTTTTAAAAGAAAAATATATATAACCATGTACAACAATGTATACTACACTGGACAAAAATGTAAGTTAATTTTGGTCAGAACTAATTTGTATAGTGTTGGTACCATATAGCTTCACGTTCCTGCATTACTGTCTTATTCTGTCTGTGTGTTGTTAGTCTAAAGCAATCTTCACAGGCAGAACAAAGTAATCTAATGTGCTTAGCCCAGCCTGGTATATGCACAACTCTTTCACGCTATAAACATGAATTAATTATAAAAGAAGTAACAGTGTGATGACATAAATAAGTGACGTCTGTTATATGGATTCAAATTCTGGTTTGCGGAGGTGGGGTATTGCTTTATAAAAAATCATTTTTTGTGGTCAACTCATAAAAAAGTTAAAAGCATTTCTTAAAAAACACTACAGGATTTTGTGTATATGTTTGCCTGTTAAATTACACATTTAAGACTTTACTCATAAAATAGCCAGAGATACAATTTCACAAATAGGTAAATTCATTCAATAGTTAATAAAATAAAATTCCTTCCCATTTTCTCATTTCTTTTGTAAGTGAGCACCCTTTTAGACATCCGATATCTATTAGCAAAATTTTATAGGTGCTATATTTTTGCCACTGAGCTTGCTCATAATGATGTCAGACTGCTCCACTCAATTTTAGGTGTTTTTCTGAGAAAAATTAAGAAACAGATTATTGATTGGTTCTCCAATGAAGTTTCTGGCAGATAGAGTGGAAATAGACTTGGCTGTTAGTCACCTACTCAAACAGTATGTCCCATTGGTTTGTATAACTCAGCTGGAGCACAGGGCAGCTGGACTTCTCTAGCCAATTTAGAGAAGGTATTTGCACATATCTAGACTTTATGTCACTATTCTTTAGGGGAGTCTGCAGACTTGTGGGGTCTTTGGTTTGGGTTGAGTTTATTCTTTCTATAATTTTATTCTGAAAATTTAACTTTACGTAGTTTCAATTTGCATGAAATCCTGATATTTTTGCTGGAATAGCACTGGCAACTTTCCTACCTGCAATGAAAATAGAGAACATAAAAATTCTGAGGAGCAATATAATGTTTTCGTGCTCACTAGCATGCCAATGATATTAAAGTACCCTTCCAGCTAAGTCCATTTATCTAGTTATACTTCATGTCTATGTCCTTGGAACAACTAGGGTAGTGCCTGGACTGCATTTGGATGAACTGAGCTTCTCATCATTCTATACAAGCCTTGATCATGAATGTTTTTCAGATACTGAGCTTTCATACAGTATAAATTTTAGCAGTAATTTTTATTAGGATAGTGTAGCTGAAATTTTGCTAGCAAACAGTGTTGTATAGACAATGTAGTTTTCATTTCTGTATAAAGTGGTTTTGACTGCAATGTCAGTGCATAAATTAGAATATATGTTTGTATTAATAGCTATCCATCTCTGGGATCAATTAAATGTTGTGTTTCACTAAGCTGTGCATTATGAATGGTCTTAAAAAGTAAGTGAGGAAAAATATTAGTAGTCACCAATGAATTATTAGACAATGAGGTCTAATATTCCTCAGTCACACGTTCCTAAGCACTTACATAATACATATTTTCAATCAGTAACCTCAAAAATCACAGTGAAGGAACAGTGAAGAACGAGTAGCCTACTGAGTAATCTTTTTCAAAAGATTATATAGAAAAAAATACTCTTGAGTACTTAACAAAATTAAATTATTTCCCCAGAATAAGATCTTCTATTTCCTGCTTTTTAAATTTTATGTAATTCAGATATTAGTCCTTTTGCTCATATGGGTCTTTTATGTCTGCTGTACAGCTGGTTGAAATACTTCTGGCAGCTATGCAGAGGGGTAGTATAGGTTTGCTATTGTATAGCTTTGCTATTTCCCTCTCATTTTAATTTCCTTCTATGTCTCAATGTCTCAATCAATCTTGCTTACTCTCTTTGGTCTGTTTTATGGACCTTTTGTTTTTGTTTTTCTTTATTTTGAATTGGCTTATATGAATGTTTATTGGCTTATATGTATATACATTTCCTACAGTGTGAAAAGATTACACCAAAGTTTCCAATATCTATCTTTTCTGCCAGAATTATGTTTCCCTTCTTAATGCCTCAATAATTGTTAATGTTTTATTTTAACAAGAACACAAGAGTATTCATCGCAGTCTAGCAAAAGTGGACTCAAAAGGGATTAACAGACAGAGATAATTTACAGAGCAATATTGGTATTAACCTTTGATCTGTTAATCTACAACAGAAGGCTCATTTTTAAAACAGGGCTTCTCACCTCATGAAAGCTGATCTACTTCTAGCATTCAATCTACTGATTTTAAGCTTTTGTTCAATTGCACATTTTGAATTTTACTTATCAAGAAATAGTGAGGGTATGTGTAGAGTATACTTCTTTGTGTTCTCCTATCATCCTTTTTGCCCTTAATTTTTTTTTAATTCATTTTTTTCACTTTCTCACAGTCCGTCATGATATTTTTCTGATTATACTGCCATATATACATAAAACACATATTAACATTTATTCCTCATTTTAAAGAACATTAAATTCACTTTATATACACAGAGACATGCACGCACACCACACCACCACTCCCTTGATTCATAAGTTGTTTTTTTTTTTTTTTCTTTTCAAGAACAGGTATCTTCCTGTTTAGCATTTCAGATGGATTTTCAAGGTGAGAGACTTTTAGCCATTTGAGGTAAATTCTGAGAGTAGTGATGGTGAGCTGGGATGAGGAGCACATTATTAAAAAAAAACTCCTTAGTTTCCTTCTACTGGAAAATAATAGCAATAAAGTACAAGTTCTGGCATCTACATTCTATTGGATCTCATTTTTCAATGCTTTCAGAGCTTCTCTACCTTTCTGAGCTTCTTTACCTCTTTGCAGCATAATCCAGTGTACTGATTTGAAAGCAAACTAGTGAGAGACTCCAAGTCAGAAATACAATTTAATAGGAAAAATAAAATAAATGCAACAGTACAAAAAGAAAAACCACTGACAGAGTCAGAATACAACCTGACACCCTGTCGGACAGGGTGTTGGTAGCACTCCGATTAAACGGTGCCTGCAGTCTTCTGGAGTGATGGTTCTGTTGACACAGTGATCCTGTCAAAGGGTCTGGTCTTCCTTGGAACATCCAGTGGTGGCTGTGTAGCTCTTGTCTTCTGGAAATCCAGACAGTAAGGGCTCACTGGGATGTTCCAAACCCCCAAGTATATACAGATGGGAACGCTTAGTTCCTCCTCCTGGGCGGAGCATCTCACAGTGGGATGGTGAGTCATGAGGCAAGGCATTAATGGGCCCATTAACAGAAGAGATCCCCCTGGACGGAGGATGGGTCATGGCAGAGATAAGGAACACTGCCCCACCTGGTTTCAACAGCTGGCCCATTAACAGAAGATATCCCCAGAGTTTATCAGGGATGAGTCATGAAGGAGGTGGGGAACACTGCCCCACCGGTTTTTTAACAGTTTATGAAGATGGTCATAGAATATATACCTGTCGTTACATCTTACATTGTAATCTAGGACATCCAGCATGCAGGTCCTTTCCCCTTGCATTCATGATGGGGTTCTGCTGTTAGATTTGCTAGTATCTCCCTGGATCATCTCATAATTACAGGAAAGTGGGTTTGAAGGCAATCTCTCCATCATACACACTGAATATTTCTGGTTTGCATTCTTGAGAGATCTCGAAGAGCAGTAGCTGTTTTGCTCTTAAGAAAGTATGTGTCTCTAATGCCATTGATGGGTATTTGGTTAAAAAATGCCCGGCAAACCCCAATCTTGAAATGCAGCTAATGTGGATACAAAAACTTAGCACAAACTATTTTGTTTAGCCAATCTGTTCTGTACTTAACCACATTCTTACCTTCAAAGTATCTTCAATGTTCACTGAATTTCCTATGCTGTCAGATAGGGAGAAGTTTATGGGGTTGCAAGAAGGTGTTTTTATTTTTAAAGATATTTTCTCAGGTTAATGGGAAGTAATTATGGGAGTATGAAGAAGGGAAACAACAAAATGTAAAGATGCCAGACTTCATAAAGAAAGACCTTCTGGGTAGATTTAGATCATATTGGGCATTGCCTTGTTCTAAAGGACAGAAAACCTTAAGGAAAGGCAGGCCTGAATATAGACTGCTTACTTTTCAGATCTACTTTTCTTTTAAATTCTTTTACTTCAAGTTATATTACTCTTCAAAAAGCACAAGTCATAGATATGATATGATTGTTTCTGCAGGGGAAAACATACAGGTGCTAAATAAAAGATAAACATTGCATGATCTTAGATAAAAGTGGCAGCAAGAGAAAAAAAAAGTCTGCCTGAAGAGAGACAGGCTATCTTGAAAGAGTTAAGAGTCATCCTGTAAAGAATGTGTGGAAGAGGTAACACTCAATCCAAATATGACAAAGCAAGACTTGTGATTCCCTTAAGCAGTCTTTGGAGATCAAAAGTACTGAGGAAAATGCCTCATTTTCAAAAATGAGGAAAAACAGGAGAGATTTTCAAGTTGAAGTCTGATTATTATCAAATCTGTTGAGTCCTCTGCTTTACGGGTCTCATGTTTGAACTTTATGATTTGCCCTGTCACTTTTTGTCATAGCATCAAGAAGTCAGGTGCAGAAATCCCACCATACATTTTGACTTGATCTCACATTCTCAAACACTAAGATAAAATATATAATAATAATTCAAATATTGAAAAATATGACTTGTTTATGTCAGACAAATGGTTAACATTCCTTTCTCTTCATTACCCCTTTGATTTTGATATAACGATCTTAGTAATGACAGAATAGTACTAGATGCTCAGATTTCTCTGTTACTGAATCACTGAGCTGTTTTTCATGATGCTTTGACAGTTTAGAACTAATGGAGGTTTTCACTGAGTAAGGACTTCAGAATCCTATCTGAATAAAACAGGTAGGCTAGGAATCTTAAGTGAAAGACTTTGAAAAGAAGCCTAAAAGAGACAATAGATCAATTGGATCTGGACTTCAATTTCTTTTGGATTTGGGTCCTTAATTCCCCTAAATTTCTTCTGAAAAGCCTAGCCTGAGACATTTCCATGAAAAGACCTGTAGAAACAGTTTCTCTTATGTTGCTTTGCCTATGTTATAATTTAGATAACAAAGAGACAAACTTGAAGATATTTGAAGGAATTCTTCACTTGGATTTCTAACACGTATGAGGGATTTCAAATCTTCTGAGTGTCAGAAGCGAAGGAGTCATTTCACCTAACCTAGAAGTAAGGGATTGGTCCAAGCCCCAGTGAAATAAACAGAAGGACTCCCAGGTGACTTATGTATGTATCATGAATATCAAAGGGTATTAAAGCGAAGAAATGAATTACAAAAACAAAAATATACAAACCTGCAAAACCGACCACAGTGAAATAAAAAAAAAAATTAGTAAAGCTATTTTTGCCTTGCCATTCTGTTTCTTGCCCATCACTTACCTGTGAAACTTTCTGGAAGTTTTTGGAGCCTATCATATGCTCTTGGAGCTTCAGAATGTCGACGTCTTCAGCAGATGTCTTAATAAGAAAACACTTAACAACTGGAAGAGTTATGGTATCTCACAGATATCTTGCAATAGACAGCTTTCATCAATCCATGCTCAAAAGTAATACATTTGTTGTGTTACATTTCCAGGGTTCACTTTCTTTTGCTTTATGTTTGGGGTTTCTGTTTTGATTTGTTTTTTTGGTTGCTGCTTTTTTGCTTTCTTCTGATGATACCTCTTTATTTAAAGCATTTTTCTTTCCTATGAAACTTTTCATCCAAAAATATCTCTTTTTATCATCCCTTCTTCAGAACTGAACAGCCTAAACAATCTCTAAACTAAGGAAGAAATCATCTCCACATAAGTTAATGAAGTAAAAGAGTATATATAACAAGGTCAGAACTTCTACATGGGATTTCTGTGGTTTTCTTTTACGTATTGATGGCCATGAATCATTACAGGATCAACTATAAGCTGTATTTCACAGGAGGTTCTATTTCACAAATGAAGAGAAAAGGGAACTAAGAACCAAAAGAAGGAAGATTTAGAAAATATAATTATAGATTAATAGTTATGACTTCTGTGTGTGACAAAAATTTTGGGATTAATATGATGGAAATACCCAATCATTGACAATCAGTCATCAGGATGGAAATGGAGAGTATGCTTCCAAGAAGGGTAGCATGTAGAATTTAGTATTCTTCAAGTCCTAAGTTAGTAACTGAACGATATTTGTCTGTTAAGGCAGCTAAAACACCAAGAAGAATATTCTTTGTTGAAAAAGGAGGAATTCAGAGTTAATAGAAAAAAAATAATAAAATGGAAATTAAAAGGGAATACTTTACAAAAATTGCAAAGTGTAAAAAGCAAATGGTTCTGATTACTCTAGATTTCTAAATTAATTTACATGCTTTTTTAACAGGCTGCACAAATGAATAAAATGGGTAAAATTAATTCACATCTACTATCTATTATTCATGGAGTAAGCTATCAAAATAACATAGAAATTTCATTTTTTTCATGCTCCTTGATATTTCTGATACCTCATGTTTATTTTACCTTTTCCTAGGTTGAACTCACAGATTTTAAATAATAGAAAATAATTTGAAAAGCATTATTTGAAAGTGTATGAACAAACAAGTAGTGTACAAAGTCCCTGGAACTAAAATGTGTCCATGTCTTTCTTTAGAAGTGCAGGTCCAGAAATAAGTGTGAAGGTAAATAAATCCTCTACTTTAGCCCTGTTAGCCAAGTACAAGGCTTATGTTGGAGTATCAAAGCTGTTTATTGAGTCTATATATCACTTATGTGCAGTATGTACAAATCACACCAGTGATGTATGAAGTTGTAGCTGAAAGGCAGAGCTGTGAAAAGGAAATCTAGCTGTGGTAAGGTTTTGCCAGAACTCCACTAACCTTAATTTCTCTGTGAAGCAATTCCAAGCATGTTCTAGCCTGCAGCTAAATAAAGGACAAGCTAAGAATCAAGAAAAAGGACATCAGACAGGACCTTCATTTCAGAGTCTGGATTCTAATTTCAAAAATGTCAAAGTAAATGGGAAGGGACTTTTATTTAAACAGAACCATGGCCTTGGCTAAAGATTTCATGAAGTAAAGGTGGGAACAGAATGCCAAATAACCAGGCAAAGAGGACAATATGAAAGACAAAAAAAAAAAAAAAAAAACCAACAGTTCACATTACCAGAACGTATTGCAATTTGCTGCATACTTTTTTTCAACATTAGGTTATGCTTTTGTCAAGAGCATCTAATGAGCTTTCTAGGAGACAATCTGTAGATGTGTCAGGCCAGACTAAATGACCAAAGTGATCCCTTATGACATGAAGATCTATATTTAATAACTCTGTGTGGTTGTTATTAGACATTCTCAAAGACTGAGCATGTCTTGAAACACTCTACCCTAGAGTATAATACCAGCAAGAAAAATCAGATAACAAAGGTAATCTGAAATGGCTGACCACCTACAGAGGGTCTTGAGGGGGCAAATATATTAAGTGCCTAGGTATTTCGTCCTCTCTCAAAGACCCTGATACTACTCATTTACAGCAAGAGACATCATGGGCATCTTCGCCCTGCTGTAAAATCAACAGGGGTCTACAGTCACACAATGCAGAGCTTAGCTTAGGGTTTGAAAACTCAGGTCTGTAAGGATCTTTGGCTAAAAGTCAAAAGATATGATCTAAAATAATAGTGGAAGAGAAACTACGAGAAATAGAACCCATACTGGGATGCCAATACCAAAAGACAAAAGTTTTGTTTTGAGTACTTTCATGTTTCAATGAGGATATTTTTAAAAGAAACATTTTATTGTCATCAATTGATATGATCAAGATATATCTGAAAGGCATCAGCTATCGAGTATCTCAATATAGATTAAATATATCTAACAGACCTATGGAATATAGATATATTTAAAATATTGTGACACTGGTAAGCTGGTAATGAAACAAGAAAAGAAAAATTGAAGTGGTTGAAGGGAGACAAAATATTTGGGTATACAGTTTACTAAAAAATTATCAGGAGAGCAAAAAGATTTTGCTCCATTATTTGGTCTGCTCAAATATCAGCTAAAGGGTGGATGGTTGAGTAAAAGGTAAACATCCATAATTAGGAATCGTGAGATTTACATATTGATATTTAAATCTTCTGAACAATGAGATCCTTACACTATTGTATTAATTTTCCCCAGACATATGGAAAATTCCCATTCCTTGATATATTTATTTTTATAGTGAACTTAAGTAATTCTGACAGGAGGACAAATGAAAAAGAACTAACAAGCTTTTTTTGCACTTATAACAATCTGGGGTCAGAAACAACTCCCACTGCTCTACAATTTAATTAGAGCTCACTAAAATTATACAAGTGTAAGCAAAAAAATGAATCCTACACTTTCCACTGGGACGCACATGAACTGACTTTGGTTCCCATCCTCCTGCCTAGAAAAGGAAATGTGAGGAAATGAGAGTGGCTGAGGTGAAAATTTTATTGAGGAGATTTGAGAACATCTCACTATTGGATGATTGAATCCAAGGCACCATTTTTTGCCAGACAGGTATATAATCCCCGGGTCATTCACCTGGATGGGAAGGCATCACTCATATCAGTGATTAATAGTAAAGGTAAATCACGTGTAATGATAAATCAAATAAATTTTCTATTTAGTGATTTACAGTTGTATGGAGAAGCTGAAAAGGGATATCAAACTCTTATGAAAGTTAAGGGTCAGGGATCAATTGGATCAATCAGAAGCACATTTTCAGAGGATTTCTTACCAAGCAGTCATCAGATTCATGACATGCTTATTCACATTGAAAAGTGCTGGTTTCTGAGTGAAATTTAATATTGTCTCTCAAATGAGACAAGTTCTTGTGACTGAAATCAGTGTTAAGTAGAGCTCTGGAAAGCAACTGATTAAATGAAATAATTTCTAGAGAAAAAGGTCAAGTATACAAATATTGTTTGCTCTTTTTTTAATTAGGAGCACTTTTGAAAATCAGATTTTGAAATTATATTGCAGTTTATGATTTTAACCTATTCCTTATTTTCAAGCAAGATCAAATCTCTTTGGTTCTGGATAATATAATTTTCTTCTTCTTCTTTTTTTTTTTTTTCTTTTTCCCTTTTTTAATCATTTTGTAGCATTCCCTTGAGGTAATAAAGAGAAGTACTTTCTGATTTTTTCTTAAAACCATTATGCACAATACTTTTGAACTTCACCAAAGATATTAAACCTAGAAGCCTCTCGCTTACTTGTCTTCGGTTCCATGATACATATTTACTTTTCTTAAATTATTATGGTTATTCTTCAGAAGAGTAAAAATTGCAGGAAGTGACTAATGATCAAATGACAAATTTTGTGCCTGACAAAGGATTAAAGTGCCCTGGGATAAGAATTGCCAAATATCAATGCTTGTACAAGGATAAGGACATTTGGATACGTTCAGGTGCCGCAATAGGAATATAAATTTCTTGATAAAAACTTTTTTTATGACAGATGACTCTTCTTCAGTACTTGAAAGTTTATTGCTAAAGCAAACACTGTGTTCCACCATTTGTTCTCAAAAGCTTTTCTGAAATTGAAATTGTCTTTATTAAACAACACAGGGGTGACTTAACTGGTTGTTTCAGAGACAGCCAAACCCTCCCAGGCCAGTTTGTCTTCACTGACAGAACTAGGCAGAATTATACAGAACCACTGGAAAATAATAGCAATGCTGCTGCAATTTATTTTTTTTTAATTTAGATTTTTTATTAATTGGAAAATAAGAGAATAATGCAGCAGAAGATGAAAATCCTTTCATCCTGGGTTACAATAAATAAGATTTGTGGATGTAGCTATTGCTGGCATTTTGGCTATTTTCCACTGTGAGCAAACTAAAAATTTCTTCTAACATCAGGACTTTAATGGAATTTCGAGGGTATGCTAGAAATTCAGGATTAAGGACACTGGGTAATTAGATTTCTGCTGAAAACAAAATAGGGAAAGCTAACATTGTTCGGCAGCCAGATGTAGCTAACTCACACTGAGAAAACTAATAGCACTGCAAGATTTTGAAGTCTGAGCAAGAGCCCCTGTTTATATATGTGATATATGAATTCAGCTGGGAACTCCCAATTGCACAAGAAAGCTTGATTTTTCTTCCACTTTGTGAAGCTTGCATCCCAGTGTACTGGCAGCTCAGTTGTGGATACAATTTAAAGTGTTAGTTCTACATTAAAAGAATAGTACAATGAAAGCCATAATAGATGCACACTGATTTACCATTGCAGGACATTGCATTCTGTTTCTGCTGACCACTGGAAGTACAAAATAAGTAGAAAATAAACTGATGAAAGCACAAACTCAACTCCTGGAGTTTTTCATTATGGGTTTTTTGCTTAGAAATAGTATTTCTTCAGAACAAACACAAACCGTTTTTCATTTTGCGTGACGTGAAAGACAAAACTGTGAATAATCTGATTAAATTAACATTGAGAAACTTGTTGAGCTTTACTTTATAAATGTGGATCTGCTTGAGAAACACAGGGAACTCAGTGAACACCTGCAAAAATGAATCACTGTGCTCTGTGTGTGTTTGTAGATAGTTATTTGACACGTTGCCTCATTGAGATATAAATAAGACAGATAACCCAATTAGATTTTTTTTCACACGTAATAGTAAAAGTTGTTCTTTTTCTTTTACACCTGGCTTTGAGTTGTTGCAATTGCACTCAGGTCATATTTTCAAGCTTTGCCTCATAACCATGAGGACTAAAACCTTAACTTATACATAGAAGCTTGGATTAACACCTAATTTATTGATTCCAAAATATATATTAAAAAACAAAAATAAAAACAAAGGGGTAAAAAAAAAGAAAATATAAAAGAGCAGAAAAATGATAACCTGCACAAGACCTGTGAAAGAAATAAAACACAAATTGCAACTTCTTACTGTATTAGAATGCATGAGACACTTCATGACTCTAAATCTGCTAGGAGCAGAGGAAGGATGCAGACAGGTAGACAGGTAGTGTAGTCTCACCAAGACTTCCATTGTTTGATCTTAGTAAACTGTTGCTAAAATAATTGCTCTTAACATTGGTTACCATTTGAATAGCTGAGAGCTTTAAATCACAATACCTATGAATAAAGAGGCCAAACTACTATACAGTATAAGAAAAGTTGGTTTGCAGAAGCACAATCTACCTCTAGGCTAATTAGCCCTTCAGAAGCAAGCTGGGATAATTTAGATAAACAGGGATTGTCTTGTAGACTTGTCTTGCAGACTTGAGTGATTCTCAAGGTTTGTACGTGGAGGACCACATAATACAGGGATGCCTAATAGGGCAGCTGAACTACACTAAACTCAATGTGTTTGTGGGTGTGTCTGCACCAGTCCTTTAAATCCTGAATTAAGAGCGGTCTGAAGTGAATTTTACAGGTGTTTTCAGTTGCCATTCTTCCGTTCAAATTGCTTTAAAAAATTTAAGTAATTTTAGCCTTTGTTACTTATTTATATGATTTTTTATGTCCCATTGTATTTCCCTTTGTAGCGCTACTGCATTTTGCCACACCATAGTATAAGGATGTTTCACAATCATTGCTACAGATTAAACTTAGATTTTTATTTAATTGATGCCAATAGTCTAATATATAAAAAAAACCTTTTCTCTGAGTTCAGTGCTGCTGTTCACTAAGACTAGTTTGTCTTTCTGTTGTTGAAGCCACTGACAGTTTGTGCTGATCTTTTGATGGATCACCAGTTCTTCCAGTGGGCAGACAGTGAAATGTAGCCAAACAATTCCCAACTGAAAATAGTTTCATTTGTTTAATCTTTCCCTAGCTAATAACTGCAGTAATAATAGATAAAAAATAGTAGCAACATGTTTTAAAAAAATATATTTTAAAATGTGGTTTGGCATTTTCAGAACATTTTACATTCTGGATTCTCAGCAAAGTGAAGACCTCAGTTCAGAGATTCAGAAGTAGAGTAAAACATTTCTTCTCTTGCTCAGGAGTCCAATATCATTGCAATCATTCAAAAGTCATTTCTTGCACATATGAATTCATGTCCTTGTTTTCCCTGTGGTACTGAACTCTACCCACAAGAGAAAACACTAACAACCTTATTATGAAGTGATCTAAACTGGATTGCTTTCAACCTCTTGTTGCTACTTCTTCACAAGTCAGAAGGAAATATTTTAGACTGAGCATCATACATTGTTGAACCTTCAGCTGGAAGGTTTTTTAATTTACTTTACGTGGGAAAAAAGAAAGTAGAAAACAAGTAAGTCTTTGTGAGACAAACTTTATTTTGTTGTTTGTTGCTATTACTGTTCTCTTATTCATCTGCTAAGCTAAAACATAGAAAAAGTAATTTATTTTCTTTATAATTTATTCCTTACCTCTATTCTGAGCTCTCTTCTCTGAGCTCTCCTGCTTTTTGCTTGGGTCTTATCTTTGCGCAGTGCCCTACTGGGGAATGTAACACGAGCAGCCTCTGACATTTGCACCATTGTTCTGTGACATGTCAACATCTGTAATATCCATAACAGAATATTTTGTTGCCCATGGCAGACTGTGAGTCTAGGGGTTATTTTGTGCTGTCAGTTGCTCTTTATTCCTTAACTCCATGATGTGCAGGAGATCCCCAGAAACTATTGCACTTCTAAAAACTATGTCAGTGTTAAAGCACTTACAACAAACTGAACAGCAAAATGCTATATTAGCTCCAAGTATGCACACCAGGGTTCCTTGGGCAATCAAACTTGCTGAAATTAAAGGTCAAGAGATCAGGACTGTAACAGTTAAGCAACCCTGGGGAAGGCAACATTCTTCCACCTTTGTTGTATTATGTAAGCTGTCCATGATCACAGAAAGTGAAAAACAGCTATCAGATCATAGGATCTTTTCAGAGCTAGAAGCACCTGCAGTTAGGAACAAAAGAATTCACAAAGCCCTCATTTCATAAGGGTGGCTAGCTGATAGTTCAGTGTGCTACTCTTTGAAAAATGTGCGTACAGTCATCTCAGCAGAAGACAATATTATGGACACTTAAATTTGGTAATGAATCATTTTCCTGCATTCAGATTGTCAGAGGCGAAAGTAGCAAATTAATTTATTGAAAAAAGCAAAATCCAGAACACTGAAAGAAGTTTGCATCTTAAAACAAACATTTATCAGGAAATAGTCACTGGACTAAAAGAAATGACAGAGTAAAATAAAAAGCAAAAATGTTGTATTAGCTATCATTTCAGAATCAGGAATGAAAAAATGAAAATATGCCCAAAAATGTGTGTTGTGACTTTCCTAATCCCATTTGATTATAGAATACTAACACTGGCTTCTAGGGAAGGATAGTGAGACATGGATATGCACAGCCTGCCTAACACTAGTAAGAGTACTCGACACCAGTTGCCGAGACCTTCAGGCTAAAGCTGTGCTCTATGTAATGCAGTTAATTCTAAAAGCAGTACGTACTCTCGCTCAGTATTATATTGTTGCCTATATTAGCATTTTAATTTTAATCAGAACCGCAGTTTTCACTCAGCCCTCCTGATAATCCTACTTACCGCTTGTTATTGCACGTATAAATTAGCATGAGCTCAGAGATCACAACCCGGGTTCCTTTCTGATGAAATTAAACCAGAAGATGTGCTTCATGAGTGCACCTAAATGCTCTCTGTCTGCTAATAGACATAAGTCCCTGGAAATGAACTAGAGTAAAATGAAATTAAATCCACCTAAATGTGTACGGTATACCTATCAACTCTCCAGCATTAACTGCTTTGTTCAACACTTGCTCCTGTTGCACTGCCAATGTAGACACAATGTTTACCTTCACTATTCCACTGTGCAATCTTCAGTGTCCAATATTTCTCCTTAAAAAACTAAGGGCAGGTGAGGCTCAGACTGGTTATAGATCTCATCAGTTTTGCTGCATGATGAAATCAGGACTCATTTATTTATTCACCTGTGTAAGAGACTGAAATGTTAATGGTTAATGAGAATCAACTGGCCATTTGCAAAAGCAGCAGGGTGCTTTTCTGAGGCCAGGTTTGCACCCCCGGTCTAATTGGAGGACAGAGCTTTTTGCATGTGGTGACAAAACCTCTCTGATCTACATAGGACAGAGAGGGTGTGCTCCCACTACCTGAGAATGACCATGACAAACCAACCTCTGTTTAGCAACAAGCTGTGTTTTGAGCCAGATGGGGCAAAAGGCTGTTAAGAAACACATCCTGCAGAGGTGGGATAATGCTTTTTATCATAAAAAATGTCCTCTCTTACACAACTGGCTCAGGTGTGAAACTTCCCTCGGGGGGCGATATCAGGACATTCACACATAGACCTGAAGATTTTCATCCCTTCTGATGGGGCATAACTGGCTCAACTATATGAGAAGCAGGTGTCATGTCTTAGAAGATGTCATAAACCATCAAAGTCACCTTAAGTGCCCTCAGACACATTTCTGGGCCCTTCCACCAAATAGCTGCACATGATCCACAGTGTTGGAATAGACAGTGTAAAAGCTCCCCCAAGGAGAGGTACATACACGATCCCACCTGAACCTGAGCGTTTATTAACCCCTTGAACTTTGTGTTCTGTGGGTTTCCCCACTCCTGACAGATCAGGACACCTAAATGGCAACAACCAAGTCTTGTTACTAAATCCACTGGATCTCTCCTCTCCTATATCTACCTCTTGTCCTTTCTTTATCTTTCTCTCTTTTCATTATATATTTTCTTAAGCAACATCTTTCCAAAATATAGCTTGTTGTCTTTCTACAGATAATAGACAAAACAGCTAGAAACCTCCTTTCAACTGCAATGAAATTTTTCTAAAATAAACCTGCCATATATGTACATAAGCATCAGTCATTTAGTGTCATTTCACTCTAATCCACCTCAAGGGATCTATTAACAAGAACCTCAGTTGCCCTCGCCTCCAGGGGTGGGTCATAACAACCTAATATCAGGCATATCATGGCACTCAATGTAAATGGAAAAGACAGTGGCATACCTGGCTGAACATCACAAATAGCGCAAGTTGAAACACAGATCCAAAAAAGCTTTGCAGTTCCAGGATTTCTTCCCTCATGTTGTCCAAAACACTAAAACATTTCCTTAATTTAGGCTTGTCTACATGGTTTGAAACTGTGTATTGGCAATGGATCATGGCTGTGCTTGAATGGTAATGTAGAGAATCTCTAGTTTGCATTGAAGCTTTTACGTTGTATATGGTATGCTGTGAAGAATACACGGTACACAGAGCCTCCACACTATTATCATAATATTACTATGTTTTGAAAAGAGTATTGTGATCTAATGGAATATCCAAAACCACCAGAAAAAAAAAAAAAATATTAGCGACTCGGAGGAGGTGAATCAATCACAAATTATGCAGGAATAACTGATACAAGTACTGGAGAGTATAGCACTTATTATATTAAGAAGGTTCTTTAGAGCTGTATGTGGCACAGGGTAATTGAAGAATTATGCAATATACTGTTAAGGTCAAAGGTGTGAACTTGCAGGTTGATTTCACATGGCAGGCTTTCCCAGCACTGAAACAATGCTAGCCCTATTTATCCGTCCTACAAACATATATAAAGGCAGTGGTTGTTAAGTGACACCTGAGCAGTTCTAGTATCAAGTGAAACTTAGCACAAAGGTGTTCAGTGGCAAATTATTCCCATGTGTCCATTGGCCCAGTAGATCTGGTTTTCATGCTTTCAGCCATCTATCCCACTGTCTGCTCGTGCAAGACCATTGACTGTCAGTGTGTACTCATCAAAAAATGCTGGTAAATGGAGATTGCCAATATAAAAAAGTAGAAGTTGTTCTGGCTTTCATTGTCTGGACTAGAAGAAACCCAGTCATTGTTTGGCCACTTTTTTATTTACCACTGCAAGACTGCTGTGTTCAACTTGTCTTAATACTCTTATTTCTCTTTCCAGCCCTACTCTCCCAGAAAAAGACAGGATATTATTTCACACCATATAGGAGTCACTACTAATGTTCCTTTCATTTCTTAAAGTTCATTTTACAAAAAGCAGTGTAATTTTTAAGGCTTTTCCAGGATGTTATTTAAACTTCTTCAGGAGGCATTTAACTTCTTCATGAGGACTTGTGCTTTTGAAATGTATGATGCTCATAGGAGAACAGGGACAGGGAGAAATTAGCTAATTCTCCTGTAAATGCTCATTTCATTTGAGGAGAAACCAGGTTCAATATCTTCACCTGAGAATAAGCATCAGTCCTGTCCTTATCTTTGTTTCCCACTCCCAGTCTGTTACAGCAGCTCTGTTAATATTCCCAACACCTCACTGATACTTCTCTGCAGAAGTAGAAAAAAGGACATGGTGAAATGGCAAGAACAGAGAAAATAACGTAATCAAAATCCAATACAGGAAAACAAAATAAAAAGGAAACCAATGAAGGCAAAAAGCCAAATTAGTACCACACCTAGTAAACCTACACCCCATCACTGTCATACAGAAAAAATAACACAAAAGAGAGCTGACTAGTTGAAACACAACTGGCTTTTTGTTCCCCAAAAAATAATATTTTAGCCAACTGATATTCAAATAAAATAATTATGCTATACTGCTTCTTTTATGAAACTGTATTGATTTTCCAAATATACCAGATTAGAAGGTGCTTTTAATTTTTATGGGGGAAGGAACAATATGCCTATATTTGCAGTTTGGTTTGAGTGACGAATGTATCACTGAAGGAAACCTCCTTATTGCCAGCACTTTCCATTTTTCAGTTGTCATCACAGTGCTTCACAGTCCAGACACATTTCATCAGATTTTAACTTGGACAAGAAATGTGTCTGGTGTGGACTACACTTGATGCTTATGCTTCATATTTTCCTAATGTAGACATCAGCAATAAAACTCTCATATTACAACTGAGAAGAATGGCCTAACTGATTGGCAGCTTTAACTACATCAAAAAATGTCTTAATCAGATTTTTTGAGCTCTTTTTCTCTTTCTTATCTTCCAGGAAAATAAAATCTGCCATAAGTTAAAAAAAAAAAAAAAAAAGGGAGTCAGTTTAAGAGAATATTTT
>VZTE01003864.1:668796-684896 GCA_013397775.1 Eulacestoma nigropectus | reverse complement strand
AAGATAAAAAAAAAAAAAAAAAAAGGGAGTCAGTTTAAGAGAATATTTTGTTAGAAAATGGCTATTTAATATAGGGATTTATAATGCAAACTGTTTTTCCATCTCAGTTGCAGCTGTAACAATTCTGACGTCATCTAGTAGCTAATGAAAGGTATGTAGCATTTGCAAAGTGTTTGCTCTTTCAGGAAAAAAGAGGAAATTCATAAAATGTCTAGAAAGGTGTATAAATGAATGCAGAGAATGTAAGTTATTTGCTGGTGTACGGAAAGACTTTATTGTAGAAACAAGCCACTCAGAGAAAGACCTGTACTATATATATACTATGTAATAAATGCATCCAAAGTTGAGAGCATTATAACCTATTACGAAATTTCATGTATCCCCAGAGAACCCAGTCCCTCTGCTATCAACCTAAGGACTTGTGAAAAAAGTTGCCTAAATATAACATTTAAAAATTGTAACTAAGTTACTTTTTGCAAACTACACATGTATAAAGACCAATTCATAACAAATGTCCACATCTCTTACTCACAGTCTCCAATTCATTCTTGTTTTTATTACCCTCCACTCTATAAAATGTTGTAAGTGCAGCACACATACATGTATTTATACTAGTCAGTCATGCGACCGATAAAGTTAATGCAATTATCAACTTTAAATTTTCTTCTTGGAAAAATCCAGGATAAACTTGCAACCCCAAAGAAAAGATAGTTCTGATTACACTGATAGAAAAACTAACATCCAGACTGTCAATAAGGCTTCAGAATCTGGAACATTTGAGCAGAAAAGACCTCTGCTGACTGCAATGTTTGATCCATATCTTACAGCCATAATTAACACCATGCTTTATTTTCACCTCATACAGTTTTCTGTGGCCATGGAAATGGCCTCATAAAACATTCATTATCTGTGTCAATCCAATTAGGTTTCAGACCCAAGCGGTACTGAAGTCCTATTTCACAATTTTTTTTTTTTTGATAAAAAAGGATGAGTAGTGAAACTTTTGCAGGTAATGTGCAGAGCCATAGGCCTTGCCCCTTGTAGATATATGTTTTCCTTTATTACCTCTTGATGATACAGACAAAAAGACCACTTTATGTGCCAATAATGATGATATTGACAGAAACTCTAAAAATTATTGGAAAATATTTGAAAAGATAACAGGACAACTAGGGGCACATTCCTAATAGCACTAAGGTGATATTTCCAAGACCAGAAGAAAATAACAATTCATTATAGAGCAAATGCATATGTGTACTTTCTTTGCTCAGATAATAGTACTTTGTATATATGTCAGTAGAAGATTACAGGAATACTTCTAAAAAAGAATAAAGTGAGATTTCTGGATAATAAATAGGACTGTGAAGAGATCTGCTTTCCGTATCTACCTTTCACATGCACTTCTGCCATAATCTTGGGCAAAACATATTCCAATTACACTTGTCTTAGTTTTTCTAGCAATAAAACAGAAATGGTACTTCCTCACCTCACTGGAATGAGGTCATGGTCATCCTGGTACTGTTTGTTGTGCGTATTTCAGGAGACAGGCAGCTATATAACTCAAGTAGTGTTTCATAAGGAAAATATCATACAATTTCCTGTGTGCATCTAACTGTGAGGTTATTCCCCACACTTCTATTTTATCTTTTCTCTTGTTCCATTTCCATTTGAATGACGCCTCTGTCAATATTTTCTGTTAATCACATTATCAGATGAAAAGTTCGGGATACATTAGTCTCTAATGGCATACTTTACATACAAGACAAAGCATGACTCTTTATTTGTTTCTCTAGGAAATGTTTCTTTGATATTTTCTTTGTTATTTTTTTCCTAAACCTGTCAGTTGCCAACATAATTACCTAGAGAGAAAATACTTTAAACTTGGCATAAGAAAATGTGATTCAAATATTCAAATCTTGCATAATTAACTTGCTTTTGCATGCGGTATGATTGGCTGTCTCATAGAAACTGTAGATTTAATAGAATTTAAATATTTTTCATCATATGTGTCTGACAAAAGATAAACTGGTACATGTCTACCCATCAAGGATTTTCCAAGAACTTATACCAGGATAAGAAGTGTACTACAGAATTCCCCTTCACAGCTATTCACAAATTTATAGCAACTGCTTGAATCCATTATGCATTTTTCAAATCTATATGTAAAGGGAAAGATATTCACTGAAGTCTGTACACATCACTTCACTGTTTCCATTATCAACTCTCCTCTCAAGCTTAGGTCAGTGTCAGTCAAAGGCTTCAGTGCTGCCAAACGCTGTACGTATGCAGAACTCTCTGTTAGAATATTTTGAAACTCAATACAAGTATCCACAAACATGTTTAAGTTATTTCTATTCACATACTATTCTTCTTATGGAGTGAGAGGGGTAGTGGAAGAGAACAGTGAGAGACTCTAAAAGTTCTAAGGTTTTTGAGACCCATTTTTAAGAGTTTGAATTTTCTCATGTATTTTGGGGGAAACCTGGACTGCAATGTTGTCCAAAGACAACATGAATGATGTGGGTAGCTGGAACAGATATATATTGGACAATGTGATGCTAACCACTGCAATAAAGAAAAATCTTCATGGATATTACAAAATCCTGAGTGTCATGTTCTCACTTATTTTGAAAAAAATTAAAATGAGAGAAGGATTTAAGAAGCCATTTGAACAAAGCAAATAATTGGAAACCTATTTCAAATGAAAAAAAAAGTAATTAAAAAAAGAAGTTTTAAATTTTTATGATATTACAAGTCTTTTAAGAAAGGATGAAGCAATGTTAAAGTAAGACTGAGTTGCTGTGCAAACTAAAGGAAGGAAATTGACGTAATGCAGATTCATATCTGGAAACTTTCTTCATGCAAAGGTAGGAAGACCAAAGATAACTTTTCCAAACTGTCTAGTCCTGATGTGTAAAATAGGGATCAGGCAGAACACCTTAAGCTTTGTATATTTACAAGAGAGACTCATGCAGCAGAAAAAGAATGCTATGTCTGGATAGCATGTATTTATGGAGAAGAGAGAATAAGGCCAACCACAAAATATCAAGTCTAAGAACTAAGAAATGACACTAAGAAATATACCTGCATATGCTTGGTTTGCGTTCATGTAACAAAGGTGGGTTTTTGTAGCTATTCATATCACCGACCACAACATGCACACAAATGGGCCTTACTTCTGTTTTATTCCCATGGCGAGTGTACTTCTCCCATACAGCTTGTCGTAAATTTCCACCATCCTCCAGAATCCTCAAGGAGGGGTTCTTTTCAGAAAAGGCCTGAGGTTGGCAGGTTCTCTCATAACTAAATGATATTGTAAAATAATGTCAGCAAGAACAAAACTGGTCATGACAATTTCTGCTTACTCTTTCTTGACATCTGCATTCTCATGAGTGAAAACAGCATTAAGTCGCGAGTTCAAAATGCAACTACCTACTGCAAATGTAAATATCAGCACATTCCAGAAGTAGACTTGTAAATTTCTTCACCTCTTGTTTTAGGGCAATAAGTCAATGGATCTGGCTTCCAAACATATGAAATTTGTCAATATTTTTGTCACAAATGGCTGACCAACAAGGAAAGTAAGAGCACAATAGTATTTTTGAATATTTTACTGCCTCAGGCAAAAGCATTGAGTTTACTACTGCAATCTGAGAGTGAAAACATTATGCAGAGGCTTTACTTTTTGATTTGAGCCAAGTTAGTATAAAAATCACAATCATAATAGTCTATTATGTATTGGACCAAGTTTTATGGGAATTGAAGACTATTACTTCAGTGATAATGGTCACTGAATTGCGCTTC
The DNA here is from genome assembly GCA_013397775.1 of Eulacestoma nigropectus. Lineage (NCBI taxonomy): Eukaryota > Metazoa > Chordata > Aves > Passeriformes > Eulacestoma > Eulacestoma nigropectus. Next base: position 681,092 of record VZTE01003864.1, on the reverse strand, counting down.
TTTTTGTATTCTTGCACACACGATTACTCTAGTATCACATCAAATATCACTTGTATAGGCATTGCAATAGGTTGAAATTCACCTCCTCCCTTCCATAAAGCATAGTAAGTAGATCTTGTGCTGTGAATATAGGTGAAGAAGACGTATGACCAGCAATTTCAGTTGAACAGTAGACGTTGTGACTCACAAGCATTGTATGTGAAGAGTGTTCATAGTATATAGAACTGATATCTATCTTCTATATAATTTTTTATTGCAGTACATACAATCCAGGAACCCTATAATGCTACACTTGGGGCCCCAGTGTCATTCCTATGTGTGTAATTAGAAAGAAACTAAAGGATTTTGAAAGAAGGGAAATCTAACCAGATGTAAAAAAGTATGTACATTTTGAAAGACCAGCCATTTAAAAAGTAGAAAATTTATGTAATAGTTCTCACTCCACTGTTCTGGATCAATGGGATAGGTATAATATTTTCAAAGCACATAGCTAGAATACTTGATTTGCAGCATGTGTAAAGGTTTTCTTCTGATCTAAGACTGGGCTCAAACTAGCTAAAAATTGTGTGAATATTGTTCATGTCTCTCCTATTTTTTTAAAGTATTTATAAAGAGATAAATATGTGAAAATTTGAATTAATGAAGCAGGCTTCCAGAATGTTTTTATTTATAGTTGTCAGGCACTCTTTATGATTAGTCATTAATTTCAAAAAATCTGGGAATTCGAAAGCTGAAATCATTTAATGGGTGAACTATATAAAAGTGCTTATGCTGATAAAGGTAGATAACATATGAAGTGAGGGAGATGGTAGTCAAGAAAGAGTATATCATACTATTCAGAGCCATGTTTTTTTCCATAAAACTTCAAATGGTTTTCAGCATGCAGGCATTTAATAATACTTTTTGGGTTTATTAAATATCTTTTGGAAAAGAATTTCTGAAGATGCATATTATCATTTATACTTGGGAGTAGTGACTTAGAGATGATTCAAAATATAGAGCTTGCTTACAAGTGCATTATCCATCTCAGAAAAAAAAAACTTCCTGACTGCTATTTTACTTACTTAAGGCATTTCCCAGATTTATGGTATAAAATTACAGCTATTTAAATGACAGAAGAAAAATATGTTGCATACAAACTACAGCTTTCTTTCATTTCACACTCTTCAATTTTTGTGCCAGATTTGTATGCTTGCTTGTTTTTCCCCGTCAGATTTGGCATACAACAGACCTCTGTGATCTTTGCTCAACTGAAGGTGGAAAAGGAACTGAAACAAAAGAGGTGAGGACAGAATTGTTTGTGAGCCATTCAACACAGCTATTGTAAATATTATACACTTTCATTATGCGGTGCCCTTTTACATAAAGAAGAATTTTGTTTGCCACCATTTGGAGCTGTTTTGCTTTGTTATTCATAAATAAGTTCTTTTAATCTTGTTAGCTTTATTCATTTGTTTTTGTGTGGTTTTGTTTCTTGTCTACCTTTCCTTAAGGACTTCGATTTTTTTCAGCTAAAACACATTCTCTAAGATTTATCTGGCAGTAAAAAGAAATGTGTTTTCTAAGCTTACTGGAAAACATGAATACTAAATTGCCTCTGTTTCCTCATGTTCTGATTACCAGAGACTGACCTTAAGATGTCAGATTTCACTCTGTGGGTCAGTATGTTAAGTCAAATTTTTTGACTTCTTAAATTTTATTTGGAGGTAAAATTCTGCTACCCTTGCTCAGAACTGGTCAGATTCCAGTTTTTTAATGTGTATTAATATAAAATTGTATGATTTCATATAATACCACTTAGCCATGGGGGATAATCAGTTGGAAATTACCTCAGTGCCTCATTGTGACTAACAAGCTAATGTTACCCTTAGACTCCCTTAAGGTAAGAAAGGTAGACTATGTAAGAATAAGGAGTTTATATTATCTTATTTTCAGCAGAGAAGAAACCATTACCTGGATATTGTGTACATTCTGAGATTCAAGATTGAAAGAAAATATTGAAGAGCCATGGGGAACAGAAATTTGACAATACAGAGCTCTTTAGACAAGTAAACAAGACTGCAAATTGAACAGAGTCTGAGTAAAATTGATATTGGAAGTATTCCAAGTCTTGCTACCTATTTGAATATTTGTGAATGCATTGTACTGGATTCTACATGACCAAAAAATTGCTAAATCAAACTTGTTGTGGTTTGATACTTTTAACTGTCCCTTTTCTTGAACTATAACTTATTTTTTAAAAGGTCAGATATGCTTTCCTGCGTAGCAATTTGGCTGGATATTCATTTAATTTAACAGCCTCCTTAAGTGTGCAAAGCCTATCTTTTTCACATACATGAGGTAAAATCTGTCTAAAATTTGGTAAAGCTGTTGTACTCGGACGGTGAAGCTGATTTGCATGTGTGCAACAATTTCAATACGCTTTAAATACACATGCAAAGAGTCTCTACCTTGTGAATGCACTCCTTTTAAGTCTTTCAGGACTCATTCCAGATTCATGCTGGTCCCCACCAGCTCAAATTCCTGGATGCTAAACAACTCAGAACATAGGGAAATCAAAAACACAGTCATTAGTGTGAAAACCGATAGTCTGCTATGCAAAGAACATAATTTTCAGGCATAATTAAGATCCCAATTGTTTTACATTTCCTCTGTAATGACTGGAAGCATGAACAGCCAGAATTCATCAATCCAATTTTTCTGAATTCTAGACTACTTCACTTGAGTAGTTAAAATGATGTTAAATATGTTTGAGTCTTAGTCTATAAATAAGTCTGTTGGTTTAAATGATAACTTGTATAAAGCAAGGAGCTTTCATCCTNGCTAGCATGTAGCACCACTAACATTATTAATCTAAGTGACAGGCAAGAAAATAAAAAATAACAATAGACGCTGACAGTGCACACCATGAGCAACAAATCAATCTACCTTGACATTGATAGTATAGAAACTACATCATCTGATCACATGGTTAAATATTATGTTATATTCATATGAAGATGGGGCAGAACAGCTTTTTATGTTTCTCCTTTTTTTATGTTGAAACAATATTCCTTCCTTCCTTCCTTCCTTCCTTCCTTCCTTCCTTTTCCCGCTTTTCTTTCAGTGTTAGGAGGTGGCAATATCACTGAGCTTTTGACTGCCTGCTTCAGGCTAGGCTTGCATCTGATTCCAGTATTTTACTTGGTCTCATTTCTAATGGAGCCAAATTCAACAATATTTTCAAGAACTCAAAACAGAAAGGTAAATGAATGGTGAAATACATTAATAAAATTCTCATTATGAGGTTCTGTCACCTTTGAGAATATATCCTGGGAAGGAAACCTATCTTGATTCTTTTCTCTCTCTCAATCTGGCAAGCAGAATGGTAACAGCCATTTACCCACCAAGAAGAAACAAAGTATCCTAAGACCTTCTACTGCTATCTGTTATTTATCCCTCATAACTCCTGTCTGAAGCAATTTGATCTCTCAGCATTATCTTTGCCTGGCAGAAGAGTGATTGGTGGGTGATGATGGAGATGACAAAGTTTATGAACAGTTAGACACAAATAGGAAAGAGGCCTAGTAACATTGTCCTATGAAAATATTAGGTCACCTTTGAATAAGAACATATGTGCTATGAGAGACATATTTTGTCTTGACAGTGTACAAGGAGTAAACTGACAGGCATGGGAATTAGTCAGTGTCTTGAGTTCTATTCCATAAGTATAGTAGGCCTCACTGTCAACTTTTTTTCATGCTCCTACTTATGACATGCTTCTTTTTCTTTAACTTGGTATTTGTTTCATTCACAGAGGTGTAAAATTGGATGGTATTTTCAAAATAGTTCTGACAGTGTGGCAACTGTAAGTTTAGTTTGTATTGTATATGCCAAAGTTTTCGAAAGGAAAATTATTCAAAGGAATAGGTTGCAGACTTTATTAATATTACTTTTTTATTGGTGGTGTTAATAGAATTTTCTACTCTTTGGACATCATATGGATACAAAAAATCATATTAGTCTTCCTTATAAGACTTCCAAAGTGGTTTTTTTTAGAAGAGTTTATGCTTAAGATTTTTTTTAAACTTCTAAAATATAAATATAACTATTGTCTTTTTCCTAGAACCTCAGTAACCTCTTTATACTTTTCACTTGCAAGTAGGCAATAAAAAAATCTTCTATTTGGGCCACAGAAACTAATTCTGTAATGGCTGAAAAAATACATTTGAGAAAAACAGGCTTGTTTTCATTTCCTGTTCTATCGTTTTTCCATAACAATCATATGACAAATCTCAAAGCATATTTACCTAAAAGAAACATTATTTCATCTCTAACATTTTGGGAATGACCTTTAAATAATATGTGTATTGTCATGCAGTATCTATGTAGAGTTTTAGTTTGAACATAATGAACAGTGGTAGAACATGAAACACTGCTAATGTTTTTACAAGCTATCTGTCATATCTCAACTGACATTTTCAATCAAATCCCTTGAGGGTGCTTGCTTCTACAAATAGCAGCCAAAGCATGAACTTTTTTAATCAGAAGTTTTCTATAATGGCTAACAAAGAATTTCTACTGTCACTTAGCATAGACTTTTTTTCTAAGGAATGCACCATATGTTCACTCTCTAACCATGCCTAAGTTATTGCAAAAGATGATGTGCAACTACAAGAAGAAAAAATGTAAAGTGTAAAAAGTGTAAATTATAAGAGTAAAAGCAGAGCTCTGGTTCTTTGAAATCAAACTACCATCAAAGAAGGCTTTTCATCTGTTGGAAACTTTTAGTCTTCCTCTGCACTTCCTCTGTTTTTTAATACAAAGAATTTTTCATCAATTATGTCTGCTAGAAGATTTAGGGATTGATTTCAGTGTGCTTCATATTAGGCATTTATTTTGATCCCAAATACTCATAAGGGAGAAAAATAAAACCCCAAGTATACATGAGACAGTATAATCCTTCCAAATTTTATACCATTATAAAGTTAATATACATTTTCATTTTGAAGGAATACAGATTTAAGAATTGGTCTAAAAAGTCACCAAAATAGGTAACAAACACAGATTAAAAGCACAGAATAAATCAACAGTATTAATGAGATAAACCCAGCAATCTAGTAGGTTTTTTTGCCGAGATTATCCTGACAAGGAAAAAAGACAAATGAGGTAATTTCTTTTGCCAACGAGACAGCCTGTGAAGAGGAATGTGCCTAGTAATAATAGTAAAAATCCAGAGCCCAAAGAGATATCATTGCATTTCAATTCACAGAAAATATGATCATGGTGTGCCATGTATTAACAGTGTCCTCAGCAATGCGACTTTATGCTCTCACTAAAGAATGTCTGTAAAAAGGACTTACACGTGTAAGAGCTGTCAGATTAGCAAATAGTAAATTTACAGGGTGTTGGGAAAACATTCAGAGCTGGCTCTTCAAACACTGCAACTCCATTGAGGTTGGCTGTTAGTCATCTATGTGTCTGAGGATCTCAGCCAATCTCTCCTAAATTTTTTTTTTCCCCTAGTTTATTTGGCTTACATGCTGGAGATAAGCATGGCTTTGATTTACATAGTGCTGATATTTTTCCTAGCTTTTAATCAGTGTTTTTCTTCAGATAACACCAACTTTTCATTGTATTTTTAACTTCTCCTGGTCACTTAAGTACCAATTTTAAAGAACTATCCGTGGATTAAAAATCTATTTACTCAATAAATTAGCATGCATAAATCAGTATGTATATATACACTGATTTCTATATATAGAATCTTATATTGCTCATATGCATTACTTAGCATTTATTTGCGTTGAATTTTTTCTCACATGTCATTGCCCAGATTACTTGTTGGGTTTCCTCTTACAGCTGTGAAAAAGTAAATTGTCAGGCCCAAGATCATTATCTAAGATTTCCCTGTAAACAGTAAAGTATGTGATTCATCTTTCTGTAAGCTAAAATGGATGTACCAGCTTCCTAACGTATATTTCTTTCCAAACTCTGTACTGGAAGGTTAAATGCCAAGTTTATTCTGAATATCAAACTTCTAGACAGCTAAACTTAGATTACATTAATTCCATCCTAAGTATCATAAGGTCTTTCAACTATTTATTCTATTCACATTTATCTTACTCTATTCAAAATAATTAAATAATTGTTTAATCAGAAACTTCTGACCTCAGTGTCCATCATCTTTATAATACTGCAGAGCACAAGGTACTGGTGGGACCCCACTTACAACAGCTGTTTTGAAGGTTAAGCTATAAATTGAAATTAGTAATTTAACAATGTCGTATTCAAATTCCTTTACAACTCTTGGGCAAGTACTGTCTGTTCCTAGAAAATTGGTTTGGTTCATTTTCATCAACTTCAGTCAGAAGGAGTTTTCCAGACTGACCTTACTACCAATGTCTGTTATGGCTTTAATATTGTTGGATGCTTCTTGTACTCTTCAACAGTTTTGGGTTCTGCCATCTCTAACAGTCACCTGACTTCCAGAGCACATAGAAAGAATTTTATTTCAATGGTTTTTATATGTTGCTTCTCAGAATTTTTTTTTTTTAAGTCTGGTTTATAATAACTCTACATTTGGTTATTAAGAGTTAATGCTCTTTTCCCTTTTATTCAATTGAAGACTTCCACTTTAGGAAGAAAGCTTTTCTGCCTCTTTCCACTTCCTTAACTCTTATGGTTAGCCATATATGGCAAATAATAGAGTTTCAGTCCCTTCATTATTTTTTTTGTCCTGGCCTTAACATTTCTTTTTTTTAAAGATATTCCTCATGCCCACTGAAAACACTTTATTCTTTTATCCACTTTTTAGGTAATCTTGTATCTGCTTTGTTTAATTTTATGGCATTTCTCTTTTGAAAGAAAACTAAAGAATTATTCAGTTGAATTATGACTTTTATTTTTACTTTTCTAAGGTAGATAATCAACACAGTCACTACTAAAACAATTTTTGGATCAAGTATCCTGCAGCTCTCAATGAGAAATCAAGATATTTCATTTCTTGATTTGCTAAAGGCAAATTTCTCCAAAAAGCATTTGAGTTTAAAAAATGTAACATCCGATAGCATAATATTCATCCAGTCTATGTGTGAACAATCAAAATCTCTCAATGTGATTATGCTTAGTATGTTTTGGGTTTTTTTACTATTTTTCAATCATTTTCAATATCCTGTCTAGATTACTGATCATATATAGTCCTAATTTTAAAAACTTCAGGTATTGTATTTCAAGCTACTGAGATTGTCTTCTATGTTTGATGGGGCTAATTACAGTCCAAATAATTTTGCTCTGCCTTATTACTAGCTTTTAATTCTCTTTTCTTACATACATTATCTCAGACACCTGTTTGGCATTGCACATGGAGCACACCAGGCAATGCAATGAAGTCCTTATCTCTGGCTGGAGTTCATAGCTGGCATTTCTTGCCAGAACTGATCCATGTGTCACTGGCAATTACATACTGTTCAAAGACTAAAATGTTCTAGAAGTTTAGAATGGAATGGAATGGAATGGAATGGAATAGAGTAGAATAGAATAGAATAGAATAGAATAGACTATATCAGTTGGAAGGGACACTAAATTATCATCTAATCCAACTACCTGACCAATTCAAGGCTGAAAAAAATGTAAAGTATATTGTTGAGAGCATTGTCCAATTGCCTCTTAAACACTGACAGGCTTGGGGTATTGAACACCTCTCTAGGAAGCCTGTTGCAGTGCTTGACCACTCACTCAGTAAAGAAATGCTTCCTTCAGTCTAAGTCTCCAGCTGTCAACCATTTCCATGTGTCCCATCACTGAGTAGCAGGGAGAAGAGAACAGCTCCTCCCTTTCCACTTGCCCTCCTCAGGAAGCTGTAGAGAGCAATAAGAACTCCTTCCACCCTTTCATCAGTTTTGTTGCCCTCCTCTGGACTTATTCAAGGACCTTCCCTTTGCTCGTAAAATGTGGGGCCCAGAACTGCACACAGCATTCAGCTGAAGCTGCACCAATGATGAGTACAGTGGATTCACCACCTATTTTAACCAGCTGGTGTTGCTGTGTTTGATGCATCCCAGGATGGGGATTGCCCTTTGGGCTGCCAGGGCACAGTGCTACCTCATACTGAGCCTGCTTTTGCACAAGACCTTCAGATTCCTTTTCAGGGCTGCTCTCCAGCCACTCATCTCCCATTTTTTACTTGTGTCTGATGTCAGTCTGTCTTAGGTGCAGAGTCTGGCATTTGGACTAGTTAAATTTCGTCCCAATAATCATTTCCCAAAGTTTCAATCTATCTAGATCCCTCTGCAAGGCCTCTTGCCTCAAGAGTCAATAGCATGTCCCAGTTTAATATCAACAGCAAACTTGCTAATGGTGCATTCAACTCATGCATCCAAATAATTTATAGATATTTTTAACAGATCTGACCCTAAAGTTGAACCCTGAGGAACACCTCTGATGACTTTCACCAGTGAGATGTAGCCCCATTCGCTACAATCATTTGACCTCATGCCCTTCTGACCATGAACCTGCTTGTCCCAAGTTGAATGCACTGTCCAGAAGGTTGCTGTGAGGGACAATATCAAAAGCTTTACTAAAAATCCAGAAAAAATATATCCACCACCTTCCGTTCATCCACTAAGTGGGTGACTTAATCATAGCAGGATATCAAATTAATTGAATAGGACTTTCTTTTTGTGAACCCTGTGTTGACTGCATCTGATGATTTAATTGTTCTTAAAATGCCTTTCAATATGGCTCAACATAATCTTTCAATCTCAGTATCATCTCCATAACTTCCCCAGCCTAAGAGGATCATAGTTCCCTGGATCTTCTCTAACTGTTTTTGTAGATAGGAATAACATTGGCCAGCTTTCAGTCAGCAAGGACTGCCCTTTTTTAGATGATGGAGAGGGCTCCTGTCAAAACATCTGCTACCTCCTTCAGTAGTCTGGGATGAATCCTCTCAGATTCCATGGTCTTGTGAACATTCAGCTGATACAGCTGGTCCCTTACCATTTCAGTCATTGCAAATGAGAACCTGCTGATCCCATACTTGTGTTCCTTCAACTTAAGGGGTAGGGCATCCCAAAGTCTATCACTATTATTAAAAATAGAGTCAAAAACCTCTTTGACGATCTTGGCTTTTTCTTAATTCGTGTTAGTCAGATGGCCATCTTCAAATAGTACTGGTCTGATGTTTTCTTTATATCTCGTCTTTCTATTAATATACTTTAAAAAAGCCCTTCTTGTTATCTGAAACAACACTAGCCAGTTTCAACTCTAAATGATGTTTGGCTTTTTGTTTCTTCTCTCTGCATGAATGAACCACAGCTCTGTACTCTTCCTGCAAATCTCACTTCCTGAGATCATAGAATCATGTTTTTTTCCTTTTGAGATTCGTGAGAAGTTGCCAGTTCAGCCAAACTGGTCTTCTGCCCTGCTTGCTTGACTTATGACACAGTAGAATTGCCTACTCCTGTTAGATAAGTTACTTATCAAATTGGAAAACAAGTATTTTCTTAGGGGAAAAAAAAGAGGAAAAAAGGTCCTTTAATATATATTCCTACTTCCCACAGATTCCTTTTCTTCCTACTGAATGGAGAGCATGCTTTTTTCCACTTTGTAAATTCTCTTGAACATCTAAGCATGATTTTACTATTTTAGAATTTTGTCCCACCTATTAAGGATCAATTATATTTGAGGACACTGTGGGTATTCTGTGCCTTTAAAACAAGTGCTGAAATCCTTGTTGCTTTCAGCAACACAGGATAGAGTTTGAAAGTGTAGCAGTGGACCTGCTGTGAAGGAGAAGCAGGAAAGCAAACAATGTGGAGTATATACTTTTATTTAATGACAAAATTGCTAAAGAGACCCTGGAGGTACAAATGCTAAACTACTTTTGAACTTGAGCTTTTTTTTTTTTTTTTTTGTGATTAGAAAAAGCACTCAAAAATTTGACATATATGTTTAAGATACATCATGATAAATTTGATAGCCTACAATTACCGATGATTTGATCACTCAGGAAGTTTCTTTTCTACGTTATCCTAATTGCTACTACAACTAAGACCTTAGAATCTGAAAAATCTATGTTCAGCTAAACTTTGCTGTTTCATCGAAACATTGTACTGAATATGATTACTTTAGTTTTAAAATTAAGTGGTTATTTCTATGGAGATTTAAAAGATCAGAAAAATACAATTATAGTGCTTTATTTTATTCCATTTGTGATAAATCCTTCTTTTCATTTTTTTCTAACAACTGCTTTTTCAGGAGAAAAGTACAATGCTACCTGTCAGTTAGGAGCACATTCTTTCACAATAGGAAAGAGACAACCCAATTTTGCCTGCATATATATTTGAGAAATCACAGTGCAGTGACTAATTAAACAGCAGTGGTAACTATTTTTGAAAACTATGAAAGAGGAACACCTATGAGAAGCCAATCTGATATTGCTTTGTAAAGAAGAAAGACAGATAGGGTCTGTTAGAACCAGTTACTATTCCGTTAAGTAATGGAACACATATAAAACTAAATATAACGATCTTGAAAATGTCAAGATAGCAAGAAGAGTAGTTTTATAAACAATAAGAGTAAGGGAACTTGAAGAGGGGAGGTTTGATTTTTGTTTGTTAATTACTGAATAAAATTTAAAAATTGCTCTGATACAATGAGTTAAAAACAGTCCTGAGGAAAATTTCAGAACTGGTGAAAATTTTTTGTGGTATTTTAAACTAAGCAAGTCAATGCATTTACTATAGGGAAATAACCCTAAATTAGTGTGAGAATAGATTAAATGACCCAATTTGAGATACTCTTCTATGAAAGAAAATGTTGTGTATTAAGGGCTTAAGTGAAGTCTCATTGCAATCAATGGAAAGACTCCAGACGGAAGAGACTCAAATAATCACTTCTCAGTCTTCTGATAAAATACACTTTAAGTAATACATACTCCAATTTAAAATAGATTTGAAAGTTTTAGAATTCTGTTTTACTTCTCAGTTAAAAAAAAAAAAAAAAAAACAAACCAAAAACTTGTGTATTGCTGTGCATTGTGTTTTGTGTATGTAGAACACAACTCCTAAAAAAATGTAGACAAACATCTACGTGACCCTTCCCAGGCTTTCAATGCCATGGCATTTCTAGGTCTATTTTGCCATAGGTTCATCTTGAGAAAAACTTATGTTTCTAACAAGAAGTGCAAGTAAAAAAAAGTTGTCAAGAGTAACATATAGAACTGCAGCCCTCAGTGTAAGAGTAAGATGTCAAGCTGAATTTTAGCTGTGAAATGGGTGCTCCAAATTAATAATTACATAAATTTAACATTTGATTGAAACTAAGCTTCAAAAAGGCATACTTTTATAAGATCTTGAATTCTTTCTTTATCTTTAAATGTATAGAAAATACTTTGATTTTTCAATTTCAGGACAAGGTCATGTAACATGCTTGATAGTTTCCTTGGTTACAGAATTTTATATGCGACCAGAAAACTCTGATATGAGGAACTGTTTTCTAACTAATGGCTGAAGGCAAAATAAAGGTCCTGAAAACTAAAAGATTTGTTTGTGTTTTAGTGTAAAGAATACAAGACAACTTTCAAGTAGTATTTGTGCTTAAAAAGTCAAATTGAGCATCAGGTTTGTTATCCAAATTTAGCTTTTCATATAAAAAAAACTTAACTTAAAAACATTCCTACTGGTTTTAAGTTGCCACAGCCTGAAACATCCAGATGAGACAGGACTGTCCACCTTTGAAATTCATCTACCCACAGTCATCCATGGTTCATATATGACTTGTGTGAAAGATGAATGCTTTGGATTCCTCTTCCATTTAGCTCTCTGCTGGCAGCAAATTTGTCAGAGGCAGTTGGTCTGCTCTAAGGTTTTACCTTCTCTTCAGAAAATAAATTAGGAGTATTAAAACTTCAGAAGATAAGATGCCTCTGAAGCACTGTTGAACTCTGCTGCTAGGCAGGAGGTAGGGAAGAGATATTATGTATTCAATGCTGACTTTTCTGCTAAAGGCTGCAGTAGGTCTTGAACAAGTCATTAAAGTAGTTTGTGTTAGGAAATAGACTTTTAGGAGGTTTTAAATATATTCATTCTATTTTCATATTGTTTTTATTGAATTAAGACTACATCCTATAGTCCCTTTTCGTAAAAAACCATAGTGATGAAATGTGCTCAATATTATATCCATTGATACTGACAGTAAACTAATAATTGATTTCAGTGGTGTGTCATCAGATATTGTTGTGGTTTTTTTCAATAAGGGGACAAAAAAAGAATAGTCATTATAATTACTTAGAATAATATTTTCTCAAGAAACAC
>VZTE01003864.1:652558-668767 GCA_013397775.1 Eulacestoma nigropectus | reverse complement strand
TTTTTTTTTTTTTTAATTTGGAACACAGTTATGCAAACCATTTCTAATCCTGTTAGAATGTGTGATCTACGTTTCCATAATGCACCATTAGTAGTCTAATTACATGTGAACACATTAGCTGCACACAAAATACGAATTACGGCAATATAAATCACATTCTATCATATATTATCCCTTTCACATTCGCACCCATCGTCACTTCCATGCAAGGAAGTGCTATGAAAGTATAAAACATACAGAAATAACACTAAAAGTGCAGGGAGAAACATCAGAAAAGACCACAAATGCAACCAGAACTATCTCACATTTCCCATACAATGAATATTAAAAAAGCCTAATTACCTAGGTGTTGAGGGCAAAGTGCAAACTTATCTTCAGCAAAATACACAGTTAAGAGAGTGTCTGTTCTCATTAAAAGATTAGTAACTAATGGCTTTTGCCCTTAGGAGACACTTTTAGATGCAAAATAAATTATGAACAACACGTCATTTTCAAAAATCTAGCCATACTCTCTTCTTTATAAATCCTAATTGGGTCTTTGAAAAACCCATTCAATAAAGAATATAGGTGATCCTATTCTAGAATTAATTTAAAAATTAAGAATATGCAAAAACTTGATTACCAAAAAGTTAAATAAAGAGTTATTCTCAAGAATGCCAGTATTTAGAAAATTTGACCGTTAAAAATAGAAAGTCGAAAATAAAAATAATAGTTACCTTCTGTTAAGCCGAAAGGAAAAAAGCCCAACCACAACAAAATCATCCCCTCAACCAAACAACAAAATAAACAAACAAATAAGTGGAAATAACTTGAACATGACATTTCTGAGTTTAGAATGGTAAAAACAATGTTACAACAATGGTAATTCCAAACAACTGTGTTAGTGGCAAATATATTTTAAAAATACTACCCCTAGGAGCATGGAAGTGGCAGAAAGTATATATATGTCTGGAAATATTTCTTTGCACAAGCAGTAACTATAGTTGTCATTTTACTTAAAACTGGTTCTTACAAATACTTAGGAATATGACAAATGACTCAATAATGCATGCTTTGATGTGTAAAAGTGTTCATGTGGACAAATGTGAAAAGGTCTGAATATTCATGGGTTTACCATGACAATCTCTTGGACAGAAGTGTGTACACCAAGAAACAGACATTTTGAATGATATTTGGAGTTTTTGTGCTGACTTAGTAGAAATGGCTTTTTTATTATTATTTTAAGGGTCAAGAGATTTCTACAAACCTACATAGTGTGGACAGACTGGATAAACGGGCTAAGGCTAATTGTTTGAGGTTCAACAAGGCAAAGTGCCAGGTACTGCCCTTGTGTCACAACAAGCCCATGCAGTGCTACAGACTCGGTTGACAGTTGGACTTAAAGGTATTTTCAACTTAATGATGATATGATTCTCTGATTTTAAGAGTAGATGCAAAGCTGCTTAGTGGAAAAGGACCTGGAGATGCTGGTACATCAGCGGGCAGAACATGAGCCATAGTGTGCCCAGGTGTCCAAAAAGGCCAATGGCTTGTATCAGAAATAGTGTGGCCAGCAGGATCAGGGCAGTGGCCATCTCCCTGAACATGGCACTGATGAGGCCCCACCTTGCATCATGTGTTCAGTTTTGGGGGCCTCAATGCATGAAAGACATTGAGATGCTGGAAGGCATCCAGAGCAGGGCAACAGAGACAGTGAAGGGTCTGGAGCACAAGTCTAACGGGAGCAGCTGACAAAGCTGGAGCTGTCTTACCTGGAGAAAAGGAGGCAAAGTAACAAGGAATAGGACAAGAGCAAACAGCCTCCAAGTTATGCCAGGGGAGGTTTTGATTGGATAGAAGGAAAAAATTCTTCATCAAAAGGGTTGTCAAGCATTGGAACAGGCTGTCCAGGTCAGTGATGGAATCACCATCCCTGCAGGTATTTAAAATATGTTTTGATGAGTCACTTAGGGACATGGTTTATTGTTGGACTTGGCTGTGTTAATGGTTAGACTCAATGATCTTAAAGGTCTTTTCCCAACTGAATGGTTACAGGATTCTACAATTAAAATCTCCAATTTAAGTTTTCATATCACATGTGCAATGGATCATTTAAGTGGTGTCTTGCAGTTGGACACACAAGTACATTTTCACAGGTCAGAGATTTATCTGCAAATTTCTGACTGTTTTCCCTTCTTAGTTACAGGGTTGGGTACTATGGATCCAGAAAAGCCTATGTCTGTGCATCATTTGTAATACTCATAATGTTAGCATACCTGATACATCAATTAGTTTATGTTTAGGATTTCAGCAAGGTAATCTCTATGTTCATACTGCTTCCTGGGAAACTAGCAGACTTGTCCTTGTCAAGGGATCAGAGCTTGCAAATAATTACTTGCACAGCTTATGGAGTCCAGAATTTCCTTATTCTTATCTGTCTATTCAACCCAAGCCTAATTATGGATTGATCTTGAATGGGATTTCTAGGTCTTTAGTACATCATAAATAATAAATAGGTAACAGTAATAAATTGACTTTACCATACTGTAGGAGTTTATTCTATAGCCAAGATGTTGTTTTGTGTGAAACTAACAGCATTGAACTTAAGATGAGTTGCCACATAAATAAATATAGCTAACTTCAATATACTTTCTGAACTGCTTCTCCATGAAATCACCCTGTCAACTGGAATTCTACCTGACAATCAGATACTATAGCATAAGTCACTACAAAAAAATTTCGTTGTTAGCATAACACCCCTACAAGAATCTCATTTATATTATGAGTGACACAAAATTTAAGAGCTGTCTCTCGGTGCTGACCCTCAGGTATTTTTAAGCAATGTTTGCTACTTGTGTATAAATGTAACTCTTTATTTGAGAAGCAACATAGCCAGGTTTACGAAACTTTTGCAGTTTTCTATCGCCAATGTTTTTATTTCCTCAGCCTGTGGACTGTTTATTCTAGGGAGAGAAATCACTTCCTCTAAACAAGGAATTTAGAAAAACCAGTACAATTTTCTAGTATTTGCGTATTACATGTCCAGGTCTGAATGGATAAACTATGCAAGCTCTGTAAAAGTAAGATTCAATGTATTTTCAACTGTATATCATAGATAAATTAACCAACATAGGACCAACATATCTGTGATCTTTACCAAGGAATACTTTTTTTTTGTGGTTTTCAACTCCTTTTTCTGTACAAGAGGAGAAAAAGTTTACTCCCCTTTCTGTTTTGAAATGTGTCTCTTAATGATAAATGAATATGGCAATGGCACATAGGGATTTCTGATTATACAATTTGTCTTCAGTGCCACTAGATATAATTTCCTGTTTCAATCTTCTCCACCTTTTTTCTGTCCTATCAAAATTGCTAGGATTTTATAGAAGTGTTTTTCTCTGCAACAGCCTGAAGATATAAGTAAAATGAAATGCAGTGAGTACTTAAGATCTGATAAAATCTTGCTAATTTTTTTCCAGTATATTTAATATTCAGATCTCCACAGACCAAGCTCAGGCAGGAAGAAGGAAAACTGGATATAGCACAGAAAACCTGCAATGATGGATACATACACTACACAGACTTACAAAAAAAGAAAAAGAGCCCCAAAGATGAGAAACATTAAAAGTACTGAAACACCTACACACCATTTATGTCTCATAATAAATTTTAACTAGGTAACTGCCACTCAGAAAAATGTGTCTTAAGCTAAAAGTCCAAGAACTTAAAAGCACAACAACTTGGTACAAGTAAATGCATTAAAAGTAAATGCATGCAACACTGAAAAATATTTCTCAGCTGCCTGGCAAATATATGCAATATGGGATGTCACAAGTTATTTGATTTCATTTTATTATTTAGTTTGAAGGGCTTCATTTGCTTAAGAATTATGTATTTTGTATATGTACTTGACATTTTATTTCATTTTATTTGATATTTATTTCTATTTTTGTGAAGTTTGTGTTGAAAGGAGATGACATGCTGTAGAGGATCTAATCACCTCCTGGAAATTATCTTCTGGTATGGCAGTATTACTTCTTTTGCTGCTCCTAGTTTAATTCTTTAAGTATTTGTTTCTTAGCTTTGGCTGCACAGCTGTTCACTTCTTAAAGTAAGCCTTTCCTCTCTGATTTCTTGTTACACGGAAATTTAACTCATGTAGCCAGAAGGACCAAACCATAAAACCCAGTGACACACAGCTTAAAATTTAGTGAACAGGACACAGAACCCACTCATACCAAGCAAGCCGCAAGCCCCTTGTCCAAATGCTGACTGGTAGCACACAGGGTACCTCTAAGAAAGGGGACACTTGCCCCCACCCTTCAAGAAGATGGTGACCTGTCTCCCTCATCTAACACCACCACCTCCACTACACTACCAGGTATCTCTGGATGTTCCTCTCCACCTGTGAGGGGCTATATTCCAGCTGTGCATTATTTTCTGTATAGATTGTCATCATAAACCACTAATGGTCCTATTTATCATGAAGCTGAAGACAATCCCTTTGGCTTTCACCATATATGAGGCCAGTTGATGGCTTGCATCAACCTCTGCTTCTCCAGTTTATCTGTGTTACATGATGGGTGAAGTAAGTGTAGCAAGAGTCACACAACAAAGTCCCTCCATCCCTTCTTTGTTTTCCAGATCTGAGCAGGAAAATCAGTCAGAACTGAGCAAATCTAGTGGAGGTCACGGCTATCTGAGTGGTGCTTTCAGAGAGGCTTTGTCTCTGGCTTTTCTGCATGTATGTGCTGAGAAACATCAAGCCTAACAGAGAACTTTTCACAAGTTTGTAGCCGGTATTTTACGTTTTGAGGATGAGAGATGAGATGAAATGTGCATTCAAGTATAGATCTAATTAAAAGGTAGGTTTGCATACACATCCCCCCTACCTCCAAAATCTCCAAAAAGATTGCATTGTGAGCTTTACTGAGCACAGAGCATGTTCTGGTGAACACTGTAATAATTGCCTATCAGTCTGCTGCAAAGTATCAGTCGTTCTCAGTTTGAGATAGTCGGTAATTATGTTAGAGGTTGATACTGACACAGATTGTTGCCAACAAACAATGTATAAATTAAAATAGAGTTATTATTCATCACATTGCACAGTATAAATTTCCCAGTATAATTCATTCCCTAGAAGTGGCAGCTGTTGCAACCTTCTAAGTACACAAAATAATCCAGTTATTTGGAGATGCATAGGTCTGCACCGTCCTGGAGACTTTCTCTGAACAACGGTAGAAACACCTGACAATTCGTTGCAAGACCAAATGAATTCTAAACCACTTTCCCTTTCATAGTCATAGAATCATAGAATTATTTAGTTTGGAAAGGACCTCTAAGGTCACTGAGTCCTACCATTAACTTAGCAGGTGCCAAATTCACCACTAAAACACATCCCTAAGTGTCTTTATCTACATGTCTTTTAAATACCTCCAGGGATGGTGACAACCACTACTACGACCCTGGGCAGCCCATTCCAATATTTCACTCAGCGAAGTAATGTTTTCCTTATAGCCAATCTAATAAGCCTTAGAGTTTTGACTCTGAAAACAGATAGGTGCATGGAAAACTTTTCTGTATGTAATAAAAGCAAATTTTAACACTATTTTCATAATCATTTGTGTAGAGCTCATCTTTTTAGAAATGGAGACAGAAACCATTGGGATCATTGTACCATTCCCTTTATTGTAATTCAAATGAAAAGGCAATCAAAAAAAAGGAAAAAGTTCCAAACTCACAAGCCAACTACACTAACAAAGTATAATTTGTGCACAAAAAATTCAGGAGTGTTGGCAACTAAATGCACATTAAAATATTTTATGCTTGAGATCCAGAGAACATAAACAGAAACCTCTTGGAGGTTGTTCACTCTTTTGCCTCCAACTGGATTCACAGACTAGAGTCAATTATGCTTTCTATGTCTCAATTTTCACTAGTTTAGAAGTGGGAGAATAGCCCCCACTGATCTCAAAGCAGGGTGTGAGAACTGAAACAGAATCCCTTGGACTGTCTCAGATGAAAAGTAGTGCTTAAATGAAAGTGTGATTCTCCACTCTCCCTTACCTTGGTGTTACAGTCATATAGCACCTTCAACTTCCTGGGAAGAAAACCAAATGGTGGTGTTGGATGGGGTTTCTTTGGTTTTGTATTTACTTTTTTTAATGATCTCTGTGACTTAATCAGTCATAGTGGCTTTTCTTGTTCCCAGTAGACCCTAAATTTCTTAGATTACTGCTAAGCAGTAACTTTCCTCATTGTGAACCAAGTAAACGTTCTTCTAATTGGATTTTTAATCTGTAGGATCTGTATATATGTGTATGTGCTTCTCCCCCAGAACACAGTGGACTGAGTGATTTTTGCTCTACGTGTGTATGTTTTTGTGTATGTGTGTGCTCTATTTGTGGCCTATCGGGATGTTTTCTCACAGTCTCATCATCACCACAGAAAGCAAAGTAATTTTAAAAGTCAAGATACAGAATTAGAAACTGAGTGCACAATCTTAGATTACCTCAGAGAGTCCATTTGTTATCTACTGTTTGCTCATATGGGTTCATTCAGCAAATTTATAGCCTTTTCAGAGGAAACAAGTACGCAGTGTGACCTTGAAAATACACTAAAAAAAGGCCCATTCCTTAGTTGTGGCTTCACTTAGCAAAACAAATAAATGGAGATATATGTGTATAGTGTCATAGCTTAATTTTGCTGTTGATTATTATCCAGATAGATAGTTTCTTGGGATTGACTGTGACAATCCCAGTGTGTTTCTAATCACGTCTCTGGACCCTGCTGTCTATAAAAGTGTCCTGGGGCATTAGGGTGGTATGTCTGGCCTTGTAATAAACACTCATATAACATTAAAGGAAACTGCCTACTTAGCACTGACTTCTGGTATATTCCAAACTGGTTAAACTGTGCTAGTGAGGTTTGGTTAGAATCGACCCCACATATCCTGTCTGAAAGAGCTGGATTCTGTTGAGCAAAGGCAGTTACAGGTGTATTCATTCACCACTGAAGCAGAGCTGCATTTTTCTGTCATCAGAACTGAAATTCACTCCATGCTTTGTACAGTAATTTGACAAACTTTTACCTGACATGAACATAAACACATTTCATTTGAGATTCTGAAACTTATTAATTTTAATGTTCTGAAAGAAATTTTCATAATTAATATTAAATTAATCAAAACCCCATCAGTGGTCCATTTCTCTTTCAGTGTGTATGTATGCAAGAACATGCCTTACACTGAAATGAATGAGACAAAGCTGCATTTCTATATATGTGTGTGTGCAAATATACGTGTTATATGAATGTCACTAGAGTGATAGATCCACGCTGCTTGTCCATTAAAGTAGCAACTGCCTCAAAAGACCTAATCTGATTTTCTAATTAGCTATCTCCCCATGCAATTATACTACAGATGAATTACGAGAAACATTGCAGATTAAGCATAGTTAGAGTATGAAGTGTTGCTTGCTTTGTAATTAGTGTTCATATTCCAATCATTTTGTACAATAAATCAGCAAATTATCAAATAAAAATTTACACATCTACATAATCCACATTATTGCTATTTCTACATGGACATATATGTACACACACAAATACATACTGAATAGGTTTTTATGACACACAGGAATTTTATACCAAGTTTCCCTGAGACTCACAAACATCCTTTAGAAGACACTAAAAAAAAAAAAAAAAAGGCACTAAACAAAATGAAAGTTAATTGATTCTGTGCTTTGAATTCCTATCACAGAATTGCTGGTTGTACTTTAACCTTGGAATAGGTATTGATTGACATTTACCACATGGGACTTCATTACTTTACACTAGTATATCTGAATGTAAAGTGGTCTTTCCAAATACAGGCAGACACTATCCTCTATGCAGCAATGCACTCACACATTTATCTATGACATACTGGGGCACTCATATTGACCTGATCCCCACATTGGAGTGGGTAGCTCTAGAATGTGTACTGGCTTTTGTTAGGGATATTCTTCTTGATTTCTTTTTCATGGAAGCTAAGATGTAGGCAAATGAGGAGAAGCCGACGAGATCACTTTAAGAGTCATCCCTGCATGTAATTCAGATGATGCACACACTGTGAATGCAAAATTGCTTTTAGCTTTTCTGGCCTAGGCTTGGTGCTGAAAACCATCTTCTTCTCTGTACTCTGCTTCACTAAGGTCAGGTGAGATACTCAATCTATACAATATATTCTTCAGTCAATGAACAAGCTTAAGGAACTTCGGTGTTTGAATCAATCTTCTTTCCATTAAAAAGGACATTGGTTTCATTATGAAGGTATTTATTGACCTCTGAATAGGTCTTCCCCACCTAATGAAAGAGGTGATTGTGGGAGAGGTTTTGCTTTGAAGTATTATAACATAGCATAGGGATGACAAGACTTTTTTCTTTTTAGTATCTATTTTTTTATTTTAGTATATATTTTTAAATATTTGAAGTGACTTTTCCCTGAAAAAGGTCACTGTCTTCTGTTGAGAGATGAGAATGCACTTGATACTGAAGTAAACAGGAGGGAAGTTAAAAACTTGCCTCAGGATTTCTTACATAAGCATGTTATTTCCAGAAAATATATTTTAGCGTATTCAAAAGACTCATTTCTTACCAGAACTTGTATGTGGGTCCTTTCACATGGAAAAAAAAAAAAAATTGCAATCTTATATTTTACTACTTATGTAAATAGAATAAGTCAGGACAAAATACTTAGAGGACCACAATTATATAGATATTAAATTTATCAATGAAGCAACAATGGCAAAATTCTACAGTAATATAATACAAAATTTGTTTCAACCCAAGTTTACTGAAACAACCCAGAAAAATATCTGAATGATCTACAGATTGTTCTTGTAGCAAGCTAGAATGTAGAAGGCTGCCACATAGAAACTGCTTCCTTTTAATCCTTCACACTTAAACTCAGCGGGAAACTCCACTTCATCCTCCTCCCTTTACAGCCACTGTAATGATGCCACAAAGGGAAGAGTCCAGTTCTTAGACAAGTGGCTTACAGAAGATGTAAAGATTTAAACAAACACCCATATAAAGATTTAGCAGCTAGACAGCATAGCATAAATGCACTGCATATACGTTGTAAGACTTGCTAATAATTTTTTGTATACTGCACTTGCCTGTCTTCCTAACTATCTAGAGCTTCAGGCCCATATGGAGTCCTTTATAATCTGGTCCTAGAGGGATAAATTGTTCACTGAAGTGGAGTCAAACATAAAGAAAAGCTTGTTTTTTGTTTTGTTTTTTTTTTTAATGAATAAATAAGAGTTCTTTTTCATTTCAGTTGTAGTTATTTCATGCATTAATTAAGAAACAAAATGGTTTTCCTATTCCTTCCTTTCTTGGAAGACTTGATTGTACTTCAATAAATATAAAGGATATTTTTCCACCAAAATAGCTTTTGCATGTGACAATAAGTTGGTTAGAGCATGGTGTTAGTAATGCCAAGGTCGTGGATTCAATCTTCATAGGGGCCATTCACCCAAGAGATGGACTTGATGATCCTTGTGAGTCCCATTCCACTCAGAATATTCTGTGATTCTGTAATATATTCCAGGCATTCACATATAAATGCAATCTAAAGAAGTAGCCTGCAAGTCCCAATGATAATTTCTCAGTAGCTGAACGTCACGTTTTGCCTAATGATTCATTGTATTATCTACTTAATACATGGTCTATGAGTGCTGCAAAACTCCCTAAAGATGGACTGGCCAGAACATAAGAAGGAAGACTTCCATTTAATATAAATATATTTTGTGTACCAAATAAGATTCTTTAACTGATAGTCAAGGTACAGGAGGTTCTCCATATGTACCCAAGAACACTTAAAAATCTATGCTCTAGTGTCTAACCATGTCAATTTATTGCACCTTTCTATGGGACTTTCTGAATCAAACATGGAATCATAAAATAGTTTTGGCGGAAACAGACCTTAAAGATTGTCTATTTCCAACCCACATATCATTAGATCAGGTGGCTCAGAGCCCCATCCAACCCGGTCTTGAACACTTCCAGGGATGCAGGATCCTCTGGGCAACCTTTTCCAGTGCCTCACCAACCTCACAGTAAAGAATTTCTTCCTAACATCATCTTCCATTCCTGATTTGCTTGCTTCTGTGACTCTGATAGCCAAACCATAGCTGCACTAGCTGCCCAATTTGAGCTCTTAGAAGCTTAGTGTTAGGTTCTGGGGATACTTGTGTATGTTATCAGGCTAGTGTTATTATTGATTCAATGTATACAACATAGTAGCAATGGTTTTTTTATATTAACAAGATTCTTTCATGCCAGATCTGTAGTGTCAAATGGCTATGGGCCAAATGATGTATTTCTCTGGCTGGGTCAGTGGCATGAGACTGGCATGAGATTTTCAATGAAATCTACTGGGAATTATTCTCGCATTTAGCTGTTATATGTAACACAGTTATACAGCATCAGTACAGTGTAAAAACTATATATTACTCTTCACATTGTTCAAAAATACCATGAAGTGTCTCCCTCTGTCACATACACGTGTGCTGCACACGTGTGTGTACCTTGCCTTCTCACTAGCCTTCTCACCAGAAAAAAAAAGATATATTTAAGAAGTAAATGTGTTAATCTGAATCAAGATTGCACATATCAGGATTATTAAAGGCCTCAGAGCTGATTGATTTTTCTGTGCTTTGAATTGCATTCACAATATTTTACCTATTTATTTATTTATTTTAACAAACTGGTAGAAATTAATTGGAATACACACTTTTCTAGTTCCTGTCTACATAGTTACTTAGCAGTAAAATGCTACCTAAATATATAATGTTGTAAGAATAAAACTTACTTTTTTTTTCTATACTTGTCTCTCCTTGTAAGTTTTTGTTGGAATACTGAATGGCCAATTAGAAATCTATTTCTCTGACAGTTAAAATCTATAATTCATCAGATGTAATATGATAATTGCCTGTTCATAATCTCAAACATTGCACATCATTGAGGAAATGATCCAGAATTGTTTTCCAATTATAAATAAAGTTAATTGCTTGGAAAACACACAGTCTCTTACAATCTCATAGAAGCCGGCATTGGGAGCTAAGATGATACTACTTAAAGTTTTGCAGCTCATAATTTAGCAGTTTAAATGCACAGTTAAAACTTTATAGACAGACGTCAAGGCCAATGGTGCTATTCATGCCTTGCAGTTGCAGCATTTGAAGCTTAAATCAGGGATATGATGACGATCAGATAGAGACAGTGATTTGCCTTGGGCCACAGTTTTCAACTCGCTGACAAACACGGAGTTTCTTAACCTGCAAACTTCAGCAGAGTAAAGGGACAATAAGAAGAAGTGGATTCATTTTCCTTTTTCTTGGTTGTGCTCTAGAGACTTACTAGCCATCAGAAAAGTATTTGAATATTCTCACCCTCTGGAGACTCATGTCTTATATCACAAAATCACAGAATCAATTAGGCTGGAAAAAAACTCTAAGATCATTGAGCCTAACCTATGACTGAACACCACCCTGTCAACTAGATTTTGGCACTCAGTGCCACGTCCAGTCTTTCCTTAAACACCCTCAGGAACGGTGACTCCACCACCTCCCTGGGAAGCCCATTAAAATATCTATATGATCCATTCTGTAAGGAAATCCTTCCCAATCTCCAGCCTAAACCTCCCGTGGTGCACCTGAAGACGGTGTCCTCTTGTCCTGTCACTGGTTGCTTGGGAGAACACTTCAACCCCCACCTGGCTACAACCTCCTTTCAGGGAGTTGTAGAGAGTGAAAAGGTGACCTTGAGCTTCCTTTTCTCCACGCTGAATGATCCCAGCTCCCTCAGCTGCTCCTCATAGGACTTGTCCTCCAGATGCTTCACCAGCTTCATTGCTGTTCTCTGGACCTACTCCAGCTCCTCAATGTCCTTCCTGAATTGAGGGGAACAGTACTCGACATAGCACTCGAGGTGCAGTCTCACAAGTGCCGAGTACAGGGGAAGAATGCCTTCCCTAGTCCTGCTGGGAACACTAATCCTGATACAGGCCAGGATGCCATCAGTCCTCCTGGCCACCTGAGCACACAGCTGGCTCATGTTGAACTGGCTGTCAACCAGCACCCCCAGGGCCTTTCCCTCTGGTCCACTTTCCAGCCACTCTTTCCCCAGTCTGCAGCTCTGCATGAGGTTATTGTAGCCAAAGTGTAGGACCTGACACTCGATCTTGTAGAACCTCATGATGTTGGTCTCAGTCCATCAATGTAGCCTGCCCAGGACCCTCTGCAAGAACCTTCCTGCCCTCCAGCAGTTTGAAACTCTGGCTCAACTTGTTGTTTTCTGTGAATTTGCTAAGGGTAGACTCAGTGCCCTCATCCAGATCATCAATAAAGATGTTAGCAAGACTGGGTTAATCCATGAGGTACACCACTAGAGACCAGACTGGATGCAGCACCATTCACCACCACTCTCTGGGCCTGACCATCCAGCTAGTTCTTAACCCAGCAAAGAGCACACCTGTCCAAACCACGGTGTAAAGAACTGTTAATGACCAACATGTATCACCGTTACGCGGTGCTTCAGAAAGATCTGCAGTTAAAGATCTGGTTTGATAATGGGCCATGATCATCCATGGATTATGGGCCATGCTAGTGGGCTAGCAATGGTGGTGAATATGCTCCTGCCATTACAAGTGAATGACCTGCATGAGCAACAAACTTGGTATATTGAGTGAATGTCACGTGGACACCAATGCCCATGTGGTGAACGTGCCTTTGCCATAGTCCCAAACTGGAGCAAAAGTTCCCAGTTATCACTGTAAAGGCTGCTCAGCTGGTATATAAGAAAATATGCAAAAATCCTGACAGACATCTCTTCACTGTCAGATGAAAGAAGAAAGGATCAATGGGGCTCCACTGAATCTATGGTGGTGACTATCATGTCCATTCTGTAGCTTTTTGCTTTTTACTACTTTCCTGTCTTTCTTCCTTGCTCTCTTCCTTGATAGTAAATAAAAGTGAATTTTCATTTTTGTCACCAATATTTGACCTTGTTTGTGTCTTAATCTCACTCGAGGTATTTTCAAACATTTCCCCTCTCTGCACATGCGGATTGGGACACATGGACTGCCAGCTTTTCCAGGAATATGTCATGGTAGATGGTGCTGAAGGCTTTGCTGAAGTCTAGGTAGACTACGTCTACAGCCTTTCCCTCATCCACTAGACGGATCACCTGGTCATAGAAGGAGATCAGTTTATTCAGGCAGGACCTGCCTTTCCTAAACCTCTGCTGGCTGAGTCTGATCTCTGGGCTGCCCTGTAGGTGCAGTGTGATCGCACTTAGGATGATCTGCTCCATAACCTTGCTGAGCAGCACGTCAGGCTGATATGCCTTTTGTTTCCCGAATCCTGCTTCCAACCCTTCTTGTAGATGGGTGTCACACTGTCCAATCTCCAGTCATCTGGGACCTCCCTGGTTAGCCAGTGGGAGAAAGCAACTTAGCAAGTTCTTCTGCTAGCTCCCTCAACACCCTAAAATGAATCCCATCTGGTTCCATACCCTTGTGAGAATCTAAGTGGCTCAGCTGGTCACTAACTACTTCCTCCTGGGTTACAGGGGGTTCATTCTACTCCCCATCTCAGTCTACCAGCTGAGGAGACCAACTGAGGGTAACTAAACTTACTGTTGAGATATCAATCTCTCTCAACAAAATGTGTATGAAGAAGCTGTGGAAAATGAGATATTTATCAAGTTTTCCTTGCTAATCTAAAAATGCACGTTACAGGAGCTACTTAGACACAAAATTGTTACCTGTGAAAAAAAAATTGATAGGATTAAAAGTGTTACCTTTTCACTCTTCATTTTCAATGATAATTCGAAAGTTGTGTCTTGACCTCTCGATATCCCAGACAGGTGGTCAGTGTGCTAGGTCCTAATATTTGTATGATGAATATGTAGTAAGGTTGTTCATTGCAAAGGCAAAGGCCTTGCCAATGCTGAAATGTGTCACAGACATTCTCCTCTTTCGTCTCCTTTTGAAGAAAGAAAAGCAGATTGCTCTGACTGATGAAGATGTCATCAAAATGTGATTCTTAGTTCCTCTTTCAAGTGCCTGAAATCTGGAACTGTCAAAAGACTACATGGAAAATGAGCGAAAACCTGTTAAACCAGACTATTTGCAAGCACAATCACAAACCAATCCCAAACAAAACAATCTCCCAGTCTGGACAACTTTTGGTTCCTTGAAGGTGTAGGCTGAAACAAGAAATACTGATGCACAGACACAACAGCAATCTCGCAAATGATTGTCTATCCTGTTCTTAAAACCCTTCAGTGGCAGAAGCTGCACGGTGAGTCATTCCTTAACTAAATCTTACCTCATACCCTGTAGATGAGATCACAAACTATCCAAAATAAGGCATGTCTGAAGCATATATGTGAGAAACTCCACAAGAATGACAGAGATTTGTATAAATTAAAAATTTATAAATGAGCGCTCTTTCTTAAAAAGGAATTTTTTGTGCAAATGCCCTACACTGAATATTTCAGTGACCTCACCCTCACCTCCACATTATGTCTGTAAATAAAAGCATATAGAATCATAAAATCACTTAGGTTGGAAAATACCTCTAAGATCGTTGAGTCCAACCATCAACATAGTTAAGTCCACCACTAAACCATGTCCCTTAGTGACACAACATTTAAATACCTCCAAGGATGGTGACTCTACCACTTCCCTGGGCATCCTGTTCCATGGCTGGACAAATCTTTTTTCCCCTAACTTTCAATCTAAACCTTCCCTGGCGCAACTTTGAGGCCGTTTCCACTTGTTCTATCATTTGTTATTTGAGAGAAGAGACCCCATTACAATCTCCTTTCAGGTAGTTGTAGGGAGTGATAAGATCTCCCTCGAGCCTCCATTTCTTCAGGCTAAACAACTCCAGCTCCCTCAGCTGCTCCCCATAAGACTTGTATTTACGGCAGTCTATTTTTGCTCCATCTGAAGAGAGAGAAACCAGTTATTAACTAGTGAGAAGCAACAGCCTTTTCCCCTCAAATAACCCTAAGGGATCAAAAGAGAAATAAGTACAGTTATCTTGCAAAATGTAGCAACATCTCAAAGTTTATAGCTAGATTTGCCATTTTTTTTTTGTGTAGTCATGCTGCTGTTTCAATATAAAATACTTGTTTGCCAGGTTTTTTTCAGTATTCACTAAAAGAAACTCTCTAAGTCATCACAGTTGGTGTGACTGCAAATGCACTTACAACTTCAAAGCAAAAAGGTCAGAATGAGATCACTAATCAAAAGCATGTCATACAGGTGAGACAGGTAGGGATAGATACCCTTTGTTATAAAACCTGCATATTGAACATGGACAGTATGTTCTGACATTTAAAAAATGTTTATTTTCTTCTCTACCATGCATATTTAACATAACTCAATCTCATGAATATATAATTTACTATTTTCCAGTGATAATAGCACAGTGGAGAACATAAAGTATTCGAAGAAGCAAAAATGTGAAAGATAAGGTTGCAATCTCAGATACATATCCTTAGCAGCTAATCCATTACTCAGAAAATCAGAATTCACAGAATGATGCATTCATAAAATCATGAACAGTGTTTTCAACATCATACCTCTTACAATGGGAAGACTCTACAAAGGAAGAGAGAATAATGTTTAGTATTTGACAGTGGTATGGTTTAGGAGAACATGACTTTTCTACTTGCTCTCTGTAAGTTCTGTGTTTAAGCCAGAAGTTATATAATGTTAATAATAGTCATTTATCTAAATTTCCTTCTTGACTAATTATTTTTATTCCCTTTTTAAAAGAAATTTTGTTTGGTTTGTTTTTTGTTAGATGATTTCACTTGGTTTGGCTTAGGGTTTCTTTTGGGTTTGTTCTCTTTATTCTTCTTCTAGCATGTGATTTGGCAAGATAGTCTCTCAGGTAATTTTAAGACAGCCAAACCAATGTGTGTAGAGTTGGCTTTGTCTATTATGTGTTGTTTTCGGACACTGGTGTAATTTTTCATTGTATTGTTTTGATAGATTTGAGGCTGAATTTGTTTTACAATTGCTGGATTGTTTCTTGCTTTGTTTCCCTGCATCTGTGCTTTATTTATGTTAGCTGTTTTTTCATGTGTAATCAGGGCCAGGAGAAAGAAGAGGAGAGTTTCGGAGGGAAGGGAAGGGAAGGGAAGGGAAGGGAAGGGAAGGGAAGG